>JAODLI010003202.1:0-10040 GCA_027575585.1 Percopsis omiscomaycus | reverse complement strand
GAGAGAGAGAGAGAGAGAGAGAGAGAGAGAGAGAGAGAGAGAGAGAGAGAGAGAGAGAGAGAGAGAGAGAGATGGGGGCAGTCTTTTTTAATCAACGCTAACTGCTACAGTGCTAGCGTAGCCAAGCACTGCGGCAGAAGGACAGCCATTAACCACTGGCATCGTGCATCACAAAGAGGCAGGCCTCTGATTGGCTGGCTGAAGGACTGACGGTTGGGGCGGGTGGCGGCTATCTCCTAGACCAGTCGGGACCAGCCATTGTCCCCCGCTTGCACTCATAACTGTCTCACCGCGTCCGCGAGACAACCATGAAGGATCTTTCAATGGGGCCATCTTGCTGGATGTCTGTCTCTCCCAGACACACACACACACACACACACACACACACACACGCACACGGCCTTGTCTCGCCACTGTCATGGAGGCTTTATTTGTGTAAGCGCACAGCAGTACGTAGCACAGCATAATACAATCTAGAGCTCTCAGGAGCACAGGAACAGAGACAAGAGATGGAGAAATGGGGCCAATTAGAGGCCTGGAGCGAACGCTGTCGCCTGGTGCTACTGGACGTTGCTGGCCGTGTGTGTGTGTGTGCGTGTGTGTGTGCGCGCGTGTGTGTGTGTGTGTGTGTGTGTGTGTGTGTGCGCGTGTGTGTGTGTGTGCGCGCGCGTGTGTGTGTGTGTGTGTGTGTGTGGTGATAGATTGTCTTCAGGCTCAGTACTGCAGGTGATGAGAGAAGAAGAAGGGAAGCCTGAGAAATCCATTATTTCTATTTTGGTGTCCAACATGGCTGGAAGCTGGCTGAAATATGAATTATGGAAATGACTGTAGGGGTCTCTCGAGCCCACAGACTTAGCCTCTGAGACCTGCTATCCTCCAGGGATCAGGTATGATGGCAGACGGCGGCCATAGCCTACATGGGATCGGTTTCTCATCTCTCTCCCCTGCCTTAAATAAGGCTTACAATATTGGTCATTTAGGTTTCCTATTTAGCCCTACATAGACGCAAAAGGTGTTTGTACATCTGTGTTGACCTAAGGCGGGTGTGCACCGTTTCATTCCTGCGCGATTTGCTTCAAAACCGGGAGCCGGGTAGAGAACCACTCAGCCAATCATTGTCCAGGTGGGTAGTTCAGTTGGTGGCGAGAGCAGTGCCTGTGTTCGGAAATCATCCCCATGTGGGTCTTGTTCTGATTGGTTGGTCCAATCGCCTGCCGGCGCCGGTTTACAAATCAATGTCAAACGTTTGTTGTTCTGATTTGATTTCAGATGAGAGACTGATATGCAGAGCGGAACAAATCGCTGAGCTTTCAAATTGATGCTCTTAACAGGCTAATTCAGTGATCGCCAAGACGAAATACAGATTCGTATGGTAAAATGATACATTCTGTACAATCAAAGCGAGCAGCTCACACCATTCAACTAGCCAAGCGAGGTGAGTTACTGATCCCCGGGCTTTGGGAAATGTATTTAAGAGTTAAATCTTCTCCCCACCGGAGATGTGCCTAGAAGAATATCGGTGGCATTTGTCATCTTCGTTTGAGTGGAGAAAGTTGTGTGCCCCTTTGGCTCTTTGTTGAGTTGTCCCCCCCCCCCCCCTCCCTTCATTTCAGAATTCACAGGCTACCTATCTTTACAGCCTCAGCCACATCCCTGCTAATTAACAGGACAATAAACACACTGGCTTCTATTAACTGTGGCCGGGCCGGAGCACATTTCCCCCGACAGGGCTCCGACTGGTAGATAGGGGCTCTCTCTCTCTCTCTCTCTCTCCCTCTCTCTCTCCGCTGCACACTATGTTAATCAGTCCGCCTCGCCTCCAGCCCTCATCTGCTCCTCGCACTGTCTCCCCATCTCTGTTGTCAAAGTCAAGTAGGAGAACCCCCCCCTCCCCGGGGCCTGGTCGTATCGCCCTCGTGAGGTCGCTTAATCCTCCTCCATTGGAGAGCCTTGCCATTTTACCCGCGCACTCATCAACCAATTACAAGCTGCGTCGCGTGGAGCACTTTGGGGGAGGAGGAGGGGGGGGGGGGGGGCCGACTTCCCTTGACCTTTTGATTGTCCTGATGCGCCAGAGCTGCTAAGACAAACAAAGCAAGCGGGTGACGGCTGTGGCTAGCTCCTCGGCCGAAGAATGAACGTTGTGCGACTCCCACGAGGGTTCAAAAAGGGAGCGTGTTTCAGCTGGCATTACTTTGGGCTTTATGTGGCGTGAAACGTGTTTATTTGCGAGGCCAAGAAACCCACCTGTAGATAATTTGACAGCACGACACTAATCCACTCAGGAAAATAAAGCGGTTTGGCTCATATTTGCTCATTCAGACAGAGCGCACTGTTCAGGAGGGATTCAGGAGAGATTCTGTTCGCTTCTTTCGTATAAAAACTGAAACTCATAAAATAGTCAAGCTCTTTAAATATCAGCCTGCCCTCATACACCCACGTGCAGACGCCCCCCCACCACCACCACCACCGTAGCTCGAGAGTGAACTCTGTAAACAGAGATCGTCCCTGGGCGAGTCTGAGTCGGGGGCATTATCATAAGCAACTGTCAAATTCTGTCTCTGCATTGTTAAGAAGCGTGGAAGAAAGCACCGTGCTTGATTTAATTAAAGCTGGGGCTGAAGGCAACGGGATGAATAGACAGAATGAACGAAAAAGAGAACAGAATAGTAGTCAATAAAATGGCATACCTGAGAATGCCGTCTGTCTGTGTGTATGTGTGCACACTGACGAATTAAGAACTTTCCTTAAGGCAGTAGTGGGGTGTCCAGCTGCCAATTGGAGACTGGCAGTAGTTTCCCGCCCACTTTCCCTAGCCTGCCAGTCTGCCCATAATCTGCAGGGCTGCCCGCAAGCCTCCCTCTGCCCCCCCCCCCGTTGTCTTCTCCGGCAGAGGGGCTAATTAAAACGGGGCGAAATTAACAGCAAATTCACAGCCTAGCCTGTTTAACTCCCTCCTCCACGGTTGGGTTTACTTTTATCTCAGCGCTCGATACCACACACACATCACTACGCGGACACGCACAAACTGCTCCTCATCTCTGGTCCTATTGAGGCAGCCCGCTGCGGGAACATGTGTTTACCTCAAGGGGTTTTATGGCAATTATTTTCTTGCGCTCACTCTGCCCGTTTTGTTTTCCACGTATATGTTTATTTAATTGGCTTTCTGCATGTCGTAATTCTATTAGTGGCGGAAAAGGTCAGTGTCGAAAGGGGAATGGCTTCTGGCGGACCAGCTAGCAGAACACACTGCTCAAACCGCTGAATAACGTCCACCGAGAACGCAGAGAAGGAGTCTGCTAAAACCGGGTTAAAAAGAGCTTTGCTTTAACACAGCGGAAAAAACTAGCGCCCGGAACGGAGGTTCAGTGTTCTAGACTAATAAACCTAAAATAGAATTGACCTGCTGCATTGCAATATACAGAGTTTTTATATTGTGTAATGTGTGAAATAGCTTATTCTCCTTTTTATACCTCAACATATACATTTATACGTACTCAGTCACATACAGACACAGCGATTAGAATACCTTTTCAGACAGATACTGTCACTTGCTGAGGTTTGTTTTGGGTGTGTGCATGTGTGTGGGCCGTTACCTAGAGAAAAACCTAGAGGGGGGCAGGGTAGTCTAGTGGTCTAGGTGTTGGACTCCCAGCCGAAAGGTCGGGAGTCAGAGTTGGCCTACCTGTAAGCATCCTTGAGCAAGACGCCTAACCCCCTATCTGCAGCATGTAATTGTAAGACGCGTTGGATAAAAGCGTCTGCTAAATGACCTAATTACACAGAGCGAAGCACCTACGCGGCCATGGCTGCATTGCGGAGTTAATAATGAATGAAGAGGAACAGATCAGCATGTATAATGCCAAGCTTGGCTGGAGACATGCAGCGAGCTGACGGGGTATATCTGTCAGCCATTCTGTTGACTCCGATGAACGGCATGACAAAATTAGGTGAGACGAAGCTTAATGGAGGCCAAAATTGACAAGCATCTAAAGTGTTTGCACAGTGTAGAACTATGAACTACATCAGAGGACTATATATTATTAGCAAGCAAACTATTGCCTTCAGCCTAGAGCGGGGCTCGCTTGAACATTCTTTCTCAGGTCTAAACCCAAATTGAGTTCATTTAATCTCAGTCAAGGCTCATTTAACATTAGTACTGTGTGTGTGGCTTCTTAGGAAACCAATTGCATTTCATTTTAAGCCCCCATTAATAGTTTAATATTAGGAAATATTTCCTTTTCACGAATAATGTTGGACATACTGTAGCACCCATGCAGGGGTAAAGGTCATAACAGATGCACCATGCACACGCTATAGTTCTTGACAATGGCTTTGTTACCCAAGAACTCCACATATCCACCCCAAGCGCGCTGCTAACGTTCTCAAACACAGCTGTGAATGTAGCTATAGGAGGAGGGGTAGAGAGCATACGAGCCTATGAGTTATGTAGGGGGAGAACAGTGCCACATTTTGACACACGTGGGAGGGGCAATGCGCTCTCTTTTTGGTTAGCATACGGTTAGCATACGGTTAGCAGACGCTACTCACAGCGAGGTTGAACTCTGTGAGTTGTGAGTTCCAATCGAGCGTACCTATTTACCTATTCTGTAGAGGCCAAGGGAAACAAGGTGTATGCTGTTCAAATGTGCAGCATTTCAAGGTAACATTCATGACATCCATGAGTGTATATGGGTTTAAGTAAGCGTGCACACTCATGGTAGAATGAACGCTTTTTTTTGGCAGTGTGGCTGTCTTTGTCTACCTTTTTACTCTGCCAGCCCCCCCGCCCCCTTTCTCTCTCCCTCTCTGCTGATTATGGTTAATTATGTTGATGAATGGCAGAGCTGAGGGTACTCCATCAGCATTTCATAATCTCTCTCCTCTGCTATTCTATCAGGGCCGACCCGTTGAGCAGAATGCGGCACGCAGCAACAGTACTCAGCCTCTCTGACATGTCAGAATTACAGTAGATTTAGACCTCGTGCCACTCAAGGCTCTCCACTGAACAATAACTGAGTTGTGGCTTTATTTATCTGTAGGAGGGCGGGTGGCTTACGGTTGCAATCAAATGGCAGTCCACAGTGGGTTTTTCCACACTTAAAGCTATCATTCATGCTGAACAGCTCCCATTTTGACAAGGGCATGCCAAATTGTATTTCTGTGAAATCAGAAGTAATCAGAAATGCAGTCCTATTATGTGGTACAATCAGTGGGTCCAATGTTATTTTTGATGAAGTAGTCAATCAGGCATTTTAGTCATAGTTCTACATCTGTCCCTGTTGTTGTGATTACAGTATTATTAGTATAGAGACGCCTTCACCGCCCAAATTATTCTTATTTAGATTGATAGTGTTGTTTTCTTTTGCCAAAGTTTTCTTGGGCTAGCCTTAACTTAGCATAACAATCCCTTGTACGGTATGTCTTACAAGTACGGTAAGCTAACGACTCATTAATTCACTGATGTTCATTACCAGCTGTTTTTCCTTTTACTTTTGTGCTTGTTACCAAAAAGCCTTTGGGTTGGCTGAGATTTGAAAAGCTAAAAAGCACATTCTAGCAGGGATGATGCCCTATCTGCAACCCGCCTTTTACTTAATTGGCTAAGATGAATATCTAAAGGGTTTAGGCTGTACAATTTGTAAAGCAGTGTTATTGAATTTGCCAGGAATACTAAACAACCTTGAGATGGTATCCATGTTGTGACTGTTACTTCACATGCGGTAAAATGTTTATTTATAGAAAAGGGAGAGAGAAATTTCAAGAAAGAAGAGAAAATTGTCCAAAGTTCAATATGCTCTCCAATTATCATGTGTAATAGCCTGTAAAATCCTAATATCTATTCAGCCACTTGGAAAGCCACAAGAAATGGCCCGGCCACTTAGCCCACTTTCTCTGGTCCCTTCCTGCCCATGACAGACGGCCCTGTCTGGGGAGCAGAGAGAGAAATAATCTAAGTCATATTTCATTCAAAGGCTCCTCCATGTATTCTCATTCTTTCTGATTAACTGACTTTCCCTCCTTTCTTCATATTTCCAATTTCTCCAAACCTGGTGACTACCTCTTGTGAACCTGTACCCCCCTGCCACCCATACCCCTCCCTTCAGCTATTTCGTCCTTGTTATTGCCTGCGTTAACAAATTATTTATCATTATGCATCTTATGCTGAGGAATGTTGTTAACATTATTGTGCTGTGTAGCTTGGTTCATTTAGCGTACCAGTTTGTAACAACCAGGCCACAACAATATCAGCAGTACTGCTTGGCATACAGTAGCATGTTTTATATTTTACAATAATAACAGAGCTTTAAAAAGGACAGGCCCTTGTGGTGCATCTGCATGTGTGCTTGGTCCAATCGTGGGCTTCCGTTTGCATACAAACAGAATAGCAAGTGAGCTCTGCTGAGGGCTATACTATATACATGGTGATGGGAGGCAAAATGCTAATTCTGCGCCGGTTTTATGCACGTACAACATACATTGAAATAGGTTTTAAAATACTTAGAAATCATGTGATAAGGAAATTGGTTCTCTGAGTTTGTGTTCAATCGGTCCCAGGCAGTACATTTCATTGGCTAGCCAAATCCGCTCCCTCTCACTGCTGCCCTCTGGATTCCTGCAGAAGAAGAGATAAGAACAGAACATGAGAGAGCAGAGTGAATGTAGGTTCTGTCAAAGAAAGCGCTGGCGCAAACACCACGCAACACACTTGGCTATATTCTCTCCCACTGTTTCCTCTCCTCTTCGTTGAAGAGTAGAACAGCTCCTCCGAATCTCTCCCAGTGTTTGTCTACGGAAAAAAATACATAAAAAGGAAGTTCTGTGTGTGTGTGTGTGTGTGCGTGCGTGTGCGTGTATGGTAGCAGCAGGCGGCACAGGGACCAAGCTGTTGGCACCTGCAGTGTTTGCAATGAACCTGTCAAGATGCAAACCCGTCTTCATCTGCTAGGCTCTCACTTAGTCAACTGACAATACCTGTCAAATCTCACCACAATACTCGTCTCTCTGCAACACAATGCGTCTTCATGTGCACTAACAGCACCGGCGGCAGCGGGGACAGCGCTCATTGGCAGCAGGGTTGCATGATACCGAGGCCGTCCTTCGATAGACGTGTAAAGTCAATGATCTACAGCAGTGGTCTACGAGCTTTAGCTAAGACCCCCTAAAAGAACGGAGTGGGGAATAGCTTGTGAACACCCTCATGTACGCACAATTACATACATATAATAGAATGATATTCATATGTAAACAACCATTAACGTTAAAAAAAAGTGCATGTTTGGATTTTAAAATAATAAAACCAGATTAACAATAATTAACAATAAAAAAGCAAGTTAATCTCATAATCGCCACAATAGACTGTGAACTAATAATCTCAGGTACTTAATTTAAAGTGTGCTTCCCTTTTAACAAGCTGCACAAAGTTTGAATCAAGGTTTATGAGTTTCTTTTATTTTTTTGCATAAAATATCGACATTACTTTGTTACTATGAGCCAATGCTGTTTCAGTTACTGACAAAACATAACTGTTATAGCATTAGCATTAAGCCTACAGTAGCATATGCAGTCATTTTGCCACAATGGTTTACCGGGAAATCTTGTTGTGTGATGAGTTGTCCCTTCACAGTGAGGATTCTGTCCCACAAGCCCCCGCCTCTACCCAACAGAATGTAACTAAGCTGCTCACCTTGTGTGTGTGAAGTGACTAGATTAGAAGCGTTTATCAGCCTCATATCGCTGCGCTAGGGACCAACCTGGGCGGGGATTGCCTGTTAGCGAGAATGAAGCAGGGACTATTTCCTCATTTGCCAACCTCTCGACCCCCCCCCACCATCACCACCTAGCACGCGCGCGCGATGCCACCGACCCGCGACCACCGATGCCGTCGTCTCCTCGCCGTGTCACTTGTGAGAGGAGCGGGGAACGCTCGCCACCTCCTCGGCCAGATCCCCCCCGTTCTGTGGAGCCCTGATAAGCACTGACTTATTTCCTCCATGTGGGTCAGAGAGACTTGGAGATGGTGGCTTGTATTGCCTTTTGTAATTAAATCTGCTTCACTCCACTGCCCCCCCCCCCCCCCCCACACACACACACACACACACACATACACACACCTCACCCTGCCAGGGAGTAGATTTGTGGCTGTTGCTGTTTTCTGTGCATCTGCACATTTATGTATTTACGTGTGTGTCTGGTTATCGTTGCTGGATTTGTGTACACACATACACACACACACACATACAGTACACAGGAATAATATTTACTTAATACTATACGTGATACTTTACCACTTTGCCTGGTAAACAATAGAAGGGTTCTGTCAGTCAGACTGGGTTTGCTCCTGTGAAGGCATCTGTGTTGTTTAGTGGGTATAACTAGGAACAAGTACACGTAAGGGCAGATGTAATATCTGTATACTGTACGAAATACCACGTGATTCTTACATCCCAAGTATGGGGCACAAAAGTAAGGTAAAATCATATAATCACTGTTTTGTCACAATTAGCCAAACCGTTACCAAATTACCTGTGTGCCTATTTGCTAGCAGTTAGCTATGCATGACTGGAGGAGAATTCAGTTAGCTTTTATTTGAGCGATGGGATCGAAATGCACACTGCGAAATAATCCATTGGCCGTTGGAAATCGGGGCGACTTTAATGTTTTGGTGGCGCTATATAAACAGTGGGACAAAATGTTGGCTTGTCCCTTTAAATTATTAATCTGATCAAAAGATCATGTTTAGCCTATATTGAAACATGAATCTTTTAACTGCAGGAGCAGTTCAAAAGTGTGTGTTAGGAAGCATGCAGTACATTTTCTGTGACATTTCTAATGCTACCTTTCATCCCACTCATAATGACTGGAGTGCGTAGAGTGCATTAGTCACCTTTCTGGAACAATCCTCCCTGACTCCAAAGTCCTCACCCGAAAGCATTGGACCATGTGTGTGTTTACATGTGTTTGCGTGTGTATACGTGTGTGTGTGTGTGTGTGTGTGTGTGTGTGTGTGTGTGTGCTACTACTCTCTGCCATGTTTTCCGTTTCGGAAAAAATTCACTTGCGTTCCTCCATGCCATCACATGCTCAGCTGTTACGTCGCTCGTAACTCAAAAGGATTGTTTTCCGCATTTTACCTTCATCTTAGAGCACCGCTGAACCATGTTAAACCCTCGACACCATTGCACATGCAGCCGTTTGGCATTTTCATCTGCAATGAAAAAAGGGTTGACAGACTTGTCGTTTGTATTTATGTCATGTAATATGTGTAACACATGCGAAATAATTCACACAGTATGTATCTGGAAGTCTATACACAAACAAAGTGGAATAGCAAATATCGGTAAGGAACAATGCTTCCTATCCACACATTTTAGGTGTTCGACATTTTTGGAGGAATGCCAATTATCGGAGCCAGTTCACAAAGCAAGGACAATAAAACAAATTGTGAACAGGGATATTGACAGACGTCCAATACGCGCTTGTCCTGCCCGTGTTCTGTGGATGTCTGCCCATTTACGGCTGTACGTGTGAAAGCTCACAAGCCATACTTCCACTGTCCCTCATTAAGATGGGGAGGGAGGTAAATTACATCCCACCCTCTTGGTCCCAGTTGACTCTTTCGCTTGGCTTTTTTCCTCCTGCTTTCACCTTTTTACCTTCACCTAAATTGGAGGAAGCAAACAGAATAATGGGCTGTAATCTGCCTGCCAGGGTGAACAGAGGACATACTGAAAAGCGTGCTGTTACAGAGGACACACTGCCTCCTCATTTGTTCTTTCTTTTTCCTAGTCTTCATTCTCTCAATGTGCCTTGTCACTTTCATTCTTTGTTCACTCTTTGTTCCCTCCCTGCTGGTTCTCACTTTCACTCTGTAGGTTGTTTGTCCTTCATTTCTTTTAATATATTCATAATTTCTGTTGTTCTTTCTGTTTTTCTCTCGTCCTTTCTTTCTTTCGTTCTTTCTACCCTGTGTGTGTGTGTGTGTGTGTGTGTGTGTGTGTGTGTGTGTGTGTGTGTGTGTGTGTGTGTGTGTGTGTGTG
>JAODLI010003201.1:0-10040 GCA_027575585.1 Percopsis omiscomaycus | reverse complement strand
GATATGGTCTAATTCCATATCCCATTTAAAAAATATATCGATATATTTTTTATATCGATATATCGCCCAGCCCTACCATTAGAGGCAGAGCAGGAGAAAAGGTGGGTCCCCACCGCATGACCCTTGTAGTACACTGCAGTACAAGCGAGTTTGTGTGCCCACGCTTGGTCTAAAACGCATCCCCTGGATTTACCTCCAAACAGAATGCTGCTGCTACTTCTGCTGAAAGTGGTTCCTCTCAACTGAGGGATTTCAGAGAAAGACGAGTGGGAAACTATACAAAAAGGAAGAAAAAAAAAAAAACACAAGAAAAGTGTTTAAAATTAGCAGATGGCGTGAAGTGTTTCCAGAGACGTCCTCCCACTCCCCAGGCTCAGCGAGGCTGGGATTCACCTCGCAAGTGTGTGTGTGTGCGTGTGTGTGTGTGTGTGCGCGCGTGCGTGATTGTGCATGGATGTGTGCACAGACTGTACGACGCAGTTAATTATCAAAAAAGTGACAAATCCTGTAGGACTCCCTTTCTGAGATTCCTCCATGTGGGAAATGAACATGGAAGAGAAAGTTAGTTAAGCCTGTATCAGCATGTTTAGTCCAGGAGCCAGTGACAGTTGGGCTGCTCGTATGAAATGTGGACAAGGACAGATGGACAGAACAGTCTGTGGGCATTTCCCAATGAGTGACCAGTGATCAGTACCTAAATCTGTTCATCTTTTCTTATTATTTTGTCATTTATTTACTTTAAGGTCAGTCAGTTTATTTATTCATTTATGTATAATTGATAGTTTGTCCGTTATTGAATGCATTTGAGTACTTGTTATGCCAATTTAGCAAATTAGAATTTAAATTGAGCAGAGGGAACGAAAGAAAATCTCCCAGCATGCAGTGTAGCCTCTGCCTGCCGGCCTGTCTCAGAGGATCAGCTTGGATCAACGCGCGTCACGGTTCACCCTTGGTGACTCAAGTGCTGTAAGTTTGGCCTTTATACGTCGTGCATAGCACAAGGCGATGCGTCACCGTGTTGTACCACAGGGGACTACGTGTAGGATGTCTACTGTGGATGTTCTCAAGGGAGAGAGAGAGAAAGAGAGAGAGATGTTGAGTCATTTAATCCCCCCCCCCCCCGGTCACAACCCAATATCTTTCTGGCAAAACGAGCAAGCACTGAAAACACCCACACACTAAAGCGCACACGCACACACACCTTAAAAAACACAGGCGACTCAATTCATGGCCTTCAGGTGTGATTGACAGAGAGAAATGGGCTCGAGAAAGAGGAGAGGATGGAAGAAAGGATGGAAGGAAAGGGAGAGGACGAGAGAGAAAGACCTGTGGGGTGACATTTCCAGCCGTGCGGCACAAAGCACGGTGGTATTGTTAGAGAGGGAAAGAGACAGACATCCCAGCATGGCATCTCCACTCTGGCACCATGGGAAATAGATTGCCCTGTTTTGTCGTGACTTTACCAAGGCAGAACGGGGGGAAAAAAGCCACCTTCGGTTCCATTTCAACACACTGCAAGTGTTGACAATTCAGTGCTGGAGCAGGGTGTCGGTAAATGTTGAATTCAACCTTCTAGTCTAAAGCCTACTTATTAATAAAATCCAAAATGATGACGTTAGGAATGAAAGTAATCTTCTGGTTTTGATGTGCGATGAACCGGGAAACCAGCCTTTTACCTCCGCTGATATTGTTCCAATCCATTTTTAATGAATGGAAATACTGGAAGTCCCATCTTGAATTAAGCACTGTTAAGGTGCATGAGAAATACCGTTCATTCCAAACGCCAGCGTCTAGGATTTTATTGACGTCGGGAAGCTATGGAGTTAAGAGTTCAATACTACTTTAAGTAGCGCTAATCCCACTGCAAATACGCAGATACCTTTTGCAACAAGTCCATTACAAATTAAGTTAAATCACAGACACCGGGGAAAGAGACACTCTCGGGTTCGAGATGCATTTCTAGCATCACTCTTTCCCTCCCCATCCCCCTTTTCTCCTGCGGTCCCCCCACCCTGGTGGTGACATTAAACAACAAGCTGCCTCCTCCTCCAGTCGCAGGAATAGGTCAGCTCCCCGTCTGCCCTCAGACACACACTGTTTGTCCGCCTGTCCGCACACACACACACACACACTGTATGCCTGTTATGCACACACACACACTGTATGCCTACCGATAGACCGGCAGGCATGAGCAGAGAACACACACTACCCTGACTTTAGTATTTATTTCAAACATCTCACATTGCCTGACTTAACCATCCATGACTCTCTGTTAATAAAGAGAATCTGGTGTTGTACGGCCTACAAACAAATGCAGAGCAATATTTGGTCAATATATAGACAATACTGCAGTTGTTATGGGTCATGCACTGTTTAAACAGCAATGCCACAGTCAAAGAACTAAAACTTTTCATTGTGTATAAGTTCATTGTGTTGGATAGAACAGAGATTGTGTAACCGGTGTGGATTACATGAGAATGCAAACACTTTTTCCAGAGTTGTGTTTTGTTCTGCTGACCAAATCTCTCTCACTCTCTCTTCCTCTCACAGACACGCACACTGAAGTCGAGGATTAAGACAGCACCTGCCATGTTTGGGCTGTGCATGTTATATGGACTGAGAATGCCGATACAAAAACCGAACAAGCAAGCCCTGTCAGTTGTTTTGTTGGTTTTGACTAAACACAAAAGGCTAGGGAAGCAGAAAAATGGATTTGAAGAAAAGAGACACAGGAGGTAAATTGGGGGGGCAAGCATTGTGGGTATATTTAATTATGATCTTTAATATGAAAACTTCCAACAAATTACCTATTGGTCTGAGCTGTGATACAAGAAGCAAAATCTATTCTTTTTAATTACTGTAAACATAGTGTGGTCTTGAAATCCAGCCCTAATCTTCTGTTATTAGTGTTCTGTTATTGTTCATCTGTTTGGATCTCAGTAAAATGCCAGAGATTTACAGACGCAGCCATCAAAATGGCGCTGACATGAGGGGGAAAACAAATACCATTCAACAAATTCAAGATAACCAAATTCCCCAAGATAACCAAATTTATAAATCGCATTGCTTTGGCATGGTTCACTGAGCACATTATGCCTGAAAGACAAACACCACCATTAGCTTTATAAAGTTATGCACTGTAATAAGATGTTCTCCACAAAACTGTAAACTCTTGAATCAGGTTAGTTTCTTGGGGGGTGGGGGGGGTCTACATCGCCAGAGCTCCCAGCCGACCACTTCAAGTCTTTCTCCTGGTGAGACAGATGGTTTATGACTCCGCACTACTTCCCTTCAACCCGTGGGGAGTGCGATGCGACACTCACATTCCTCTTCAGGCACCTAATGAACTCATTAAGTGATTGCATTCAGCGATGACAGCGTATTTGTCTGTGGATGATTACAAAACAAGGTTTCTAATGAGAAGTATGTGGCGCGTTAAGGGCTGTGCAATTCAACACCTCTTCTTGAGAGCCAAGCGGCTGGCAGGCTCTACTTTACCTGGCGGAACGAGCGCACACTAGAAATGGTTACGGAGTGCAACCATACCGCGTGGTGTTGTGTAAAAAGTAAATAATCAATTATGGATTACAGATGTCAGTTTACCATATGGTCACGGCCAGTTACAATGTTTCACAGAACAATGGTTGAAAGAAACGGGCCATTGGAGATTGAAATATAATATTATATCTTTGGAGATAAATAGAGTAGCACTGCACAGAGGGGAATTTGGGTTATTGTGAGTGAAGGAATGGGTCAAAACAACAAGTATTCTGGAGAGGAGTAAACACGTCAAGAGGCCAAACTTCTGAGGATCCAGCAACTCCTGGTTTCTTCAGTAGCAGTGAAAAAGACTAACACTATACTGATTTAGACTGACATTTCTGGGGCAGCTGTGTGTGTGTGTGTGTGTGTGTGTGTGTGTGTGTGTGTGTGTGTGTGTGTGTGTGTGCACACACACATACCTGACTGAATAGGTATTTGCAGATGCACACACATATACACAAGCATTCAGGCTGCATGATCTGACCAATAAATAAAAAAAATCCGTATTCTGAGCCAGTGGCTACCGCTAAAATAAAAGCAAACCTATTTTGTGACTTCAGCTGAGGTTATGTACCATGCGACAGCAGTTCTGTGGTAGCAGATTAAAGAAGATGTAGTCTAGTTCTGTTTCTGAACTGCTGACAGGCTTCACGGTGGATCTCTGACCTCCTTTTGGGTTTTTCCATTGCAAACTTTCATCTGAACAAGGTGAATAGTCCTGTACTTGGTTAAATTGTGAAATATGTACAGTACAAGCCTACCACTGTAAACATGACTTGTTCAATTCAGCAGACCATCAGAACAAATTATTTTTTACAGTGACATATAAAAAAGGGTGTAGAAATTGAGTGTGTTTACGGTGTTTAGCAGGGTACTTGCGATTCGAAAACATCAAAACGTTCATTATGAAGCTGGGGATGATTCAACCAAATGACTGTGATAAGTGGCACCTATTTGATATTCATTACTCTATCCACACCTCTGTCCTCTAACATCCAAGTGAGCTTTTTGCTTTAGCTGCTCAACCAAAATACAGAATCGGTAGTTACATCATCACAGCCAGTGTTTTGGTGAAGAAATCGTGATTATACTAGTAAACACAGCAGTAAAAACAAAGAATTTTCAACGGTACATGCACACTGCCGTTGGACCCTTTGTTGTAAGAGACTAAAACATGGTGTTATGAGAGACCAAACGCTCCCTGTGTGCACAAGCAGATAGAGCAGATGCAAGAGGCTGAGAGAACGGCAGGTCGCCCACACATGCACACGCACACACCACCATACGGTCCAGCAGGAGGTAGGCAGGCACACAAAGTGTGTGTGTGCGTGTGCGTGTGTGTGTGTGTGGGTGTGTGTGTGTGTGTGTGTGTGTGTGTGTAGCCCATTGGTCTCTTCTAGAGAGCAGTACTAGCATAGCAGCACGGCTCATCTAGCAAGCTAAGCTAATTAGCGCCTCCACTGACCAGCCTACATCTCCCCCTCCTGTTCAGTACACCCCCGGCAGGGACTGACCTTTTTCACACAGACTATTATAAACCACATTCTCCACCCCGTTCCTTTACATTTTTCCCCTCCAACCGCCCTGTGGGGAAAAGCCCTCCAGCCCTCTTGGCTGTTTCTGCTCTACTTTTTTCCCCTTGCGGTGAGGAGAGCCCCTTGACGCACTGTAACATAGCCTATATTTTCCATACTCCAGTTCTGGTTCATTATTTTCTCTCGTCCCTTTTCAAACATTCCTTCTCCTAAACTATCTTCAGTGAAAAGATCTCTACCATCCTCTCCTCTGTTGCATTCTAGCAGTCATTAGAAAGGGCTCAAAGGCAGCGGTTCCTTCTCAAGATTTCACTTGGGAAATTCAACCCAAATCATCTGATGCTAAAGCCCACACTATCATTCGCTATAGCCTACACCTCTGGCTAAGGCTACATTTAGAAAACTCAAGTCAGTGTTTGGCGTTTCACATTATACTAGCACCTTTCTCTAAAGCCCTTTCATGTCCATCTTACTCTCGTCTCATTCTTTGGGGCAGCTTCTCTGCTTTAATCAGACTTTCCTCTGAAGTAAGAACTGTAAGAACGGCTAAGCAGTGGGCGCTAGTTAACGTTTGCGAGTGAGAAAACGAAACCCCATCCACTGCCATTAATTAACATTTCATGAGGAACTCTAATATAATTGGCATGCTGGGTATGTTGATAAGCTGGATAAACGCTTATACCCAAGATGAAATATCAGTGTTTATCTGGGAGATAGTAGTTCCATAATTACCCTCCATAAGAAATGCATTGGCCACGCTAGGTTGAATATATCTTGGGGCTAATAAGAGAACTGTGTACAGAGAAATGTACAGAAAATGATCCCTCAGAAACAGTATATTTTCTAGGTCTTACACACACACAAAAAAAAAAAAAAAAAAAAAAAAAAAAACACATGAACTTTGTGTTTTTTTTGTAAAGGACAAGCTTGGAAACATGCCTCTATTATTAAATATACTGACTGTGGGTTGAAATAAGATCTAGGCTATAATAATGTCAGTGTCCATTGATATTCTATCTAGCTAGCTAGCTACTGAATTGACTTTTTAATTGCTTCATTCTGGATTCCCCCTGCCTTGTTACAGCTCCTCTGAGTTTTTGGGGTTTCTACACAGAACGCCTTGCCATTGTTGGGGTGCTAGTGGTTTTTAATGAGACCTACTGTTAACAAGCAGAAAGGAGGCCACCGTGCATGTTGTTATGAACATGCAGAAACATGGTGTATATGAACAGGACACACACGCACACACAAATGGTGTTACATAATAACTATTAAATGTGTTTTCTTCACAAAAACATGCAGAGGAGATGTGTAGGAGGAAGTTGGAACTCTTTCATGTAATGGTTAGTGCCCCCCCCCCCTTTTATCTCTTAGAAGTCAGTTAGAGTTTTAAAAGACAAACCACTTTATATAGTCCTTATTTTGAACATCCCAGTTTCATGATCTACATAATTAACATCTACAGTACATAATGTAACGCATTTGAAAACGATGGAAAAATAGTAGGCCTATTGGCCAAGAGGTTTCTGTCTTATTTTGGTATTGGCCCTGAAAATCCAGATTTGTTCATGTCTAAACTTATAACTAGTTATGTGAGAAATAAGCCCCTTAACAAAATACAGAACAAAAAACAAAAGAAAACAGAACGAGTTGTTTGTAGTCTCTTGTGAATTTGGTTTACCCACCACATACAGTCCCAGACTTGTGTCCCTGCCAGGGCGAGTGGGTAGAAGACATCAACAGGCTATCCCTGTCTCCCTGTGTACTAATACAATGAAGAAAGAAGAGTAAAAATCCCACTTTTACATGCTTTTACATGTGAATATGTAAATCAGAGGCAAACTAGGGATTAAGTTGCCTCTAGATGCCAGTTTTCTGAGGTAAACTTTTGCATTTCACCTTCTACCTTTTAATAACAAAGAGGAAACCGATTTAAATAGCTGTGCCTGTGACCTACAATAAACGCCGGCCTTCAAAATTAATCTCAACAGCCCTCGATGACATTGAAGGCCAACAGATTAGTCCAGCAAAATGTATGTTGAGTGATTGTTAGAATCATTCAATAGATCCAAAATAACATTCAATTAAAGTAAATTATGCATTTGCACTATGAAAACAAGCACTCTTAACTGTTGTATATAAAAACATGCATCCAACAACCCGACCAAGGGCGAGGAGGAGTGAAAAGGACACCCAACCAGTGTAGAAAACAAACTGCAATCTGTGAGTAGTAAATTGCAGGTTTATTTGCCCACCAGCTCACCCAGAAAACCTTTTCAAATGTGCCCCATTCACCTCTGAAATAGGCAAGAATAAAGGCGGGCGTGTGTACGACCGTTGGTGGGTGATTCATAAGAGACCGAAAATGCATCACCATGTTTTAGCATTACAGCCATTTCAGATTGGTAATTAAGTAATGAGGTCAACAGAAATAAGAGAGCTATATTTTTAAAAAATTTAATAAAAGGAGAGCGATGAAAAAAGGCTGCGAGCATGACGGGGCTCACGCTTTGCCGCCGTTGTGCCTCCTTCTGGAACACAGCCTGGGGACAGTCTTACAAACAGTGTTCTTCACACTCCTGGATTTAGATGTTCTTCATTTAGGCAAAGTGTGATAGATTCATTTGCGCACCCTATAAACACAGAAGAGACTGTCTGACAGAATATTGTGTCTCCACGCTCTCACACTCTGCCATACTGTAGGAAGATGAGGGAGCGTGCCAGCATCCCAAGCCCGACGTGTTTTTTGTGCATTTACAACATTAAAAGTGCCAAACTAACAATGTTATTACTATCGTAGGTATTTGTGCTGTCTCATATCCCCAAAACACAAATACATTTGGTAAAGCATCCTAGGTAGCATGTTGGCAGAACAGTGGAGCTAATTAGAATATAGCTCATCCAAATCCCTTCCCTTCTGCTTCGTGCCACAGATAAACATTACCCCAGTGTCTCCTATCACATCATCAAATCATCTCCTGACTTGGCCCTGCCAGGAGAAGCACATCGCCAACAAACCCCAAAATTCATTAGCAAGCCAACATTTGGGCTTATGCAATCGTGCTTGGTTCCAATAACTGCAGATTGCAAGTCGATATTTGCAATTAGATTAACATTTTATGCAATCGTTCATATTTTAGAGCTGGCCATCGTGTCTTCTGAATACTGATGATTCAGAATATATATCATCAATTTGTGACCGTAATTGCCCTGGTTGAAACCAGTGTTGTTTTGGTTTGCCACTATGTAAGCGCATGGTCCGCTCGCACACTCTCCCTACAGCGCTTCTAGGCTCACTCCCTTCTCTACCCCTCCCCCTAAAGCTGCTCACACTTGCACCAATAGGATCTCAATATTCTTCTGCACTTGACAATCTTACCATTCTCCAATTACATTTATTTATAGATATACTGTATATATGCATCGCTGCTCTTTTGAAGGACATGACATGCTTCACTTTTCAAATAAAAAGGGTAATTCTTTACCGTGAGAGCAATGTGGGAAACCTTTCCAGGGGCAGTGACAGTGTATGAGCATCTGGTCAGCCTAAAGTAATGCTGCTTGGTCCTGTTGTACTTCCATGAGTCAAACTGCAATTTTCAGTGGAGCATAGAGAAATGGACTCCATGTGCTGGGCTTACATAACTGTTGTTGAACATCCTTTTCAAGGACTCAGAACTCTGGTGGGGGAGGGGCATGCGCTCTCTGAACTTCAAACCAAAACAACGGTTTGCAAGGCGGTGTCCCTTCAATATGCCGAGTGAGGCATTCTTCCCTAATCTGCTCTTTGTGCTTCAGCATAATAACGTGGAGCTGTGTGACACTGTAAGACACTGAGGGAGTGGCAGGCGTTCTAGCTCGCTCCACCAGCGGTTGCTGCAGGTCAATGCCGAGCTGCTACAAGGGTAATGGCCGGGTAATGGTTATAAATGTCAGAAATGTACTGTACACAAGAGGCAAGAAAGATTAGCTTGGTAACACTGATGCCTGAGTTCAGTGATTCAATCTACTGTAAATATTGAATCACTGTAAATAATTGTCATTTGCAACGATTGAAAATTTCATAATTTTACAGAATGATTCTACATTTTTCTACATCAAAATGATCCATCAGCACGCCACCGTCATACCCCCCATTAGTGCTCAAACATGAGAGCTGGACAACGTCCATTAGCTGTCAGACCCACCAATAGCTAGACGAGGAGAAGACGGGTGGGAGAAGAAGGGATTTTCTAGGTTTTCATTAACCGTTTATCTGCCAGTACTTTTGAAAAAACATTCAGAACACTCTCCATCCCTCTCATTCTCTTGTCCGTAGCCTTTTCCATACAAGCGGAGAACTAGGACAGTTGACAGATACTGTAATAACCAATAACTCAGCTATGGTGTTTTTGTTTTACTGCAAGAGAGAAAAAATGTCCACAAGTTCTGAACTTTAGAGATTAAAAAGTATAAATAGTAAGTATTTTGTGTGCAGTTTAATGTCCACTGTCTTTGAAAAAGTTTACACACTAAATAGAAATAGAATAAAATGAAAAACACATGCAGGAAACTAACGTGCTATACCTCAATACTCTTAAGCTGAAGCAATACTAGAAACAACACAATAGAAGGAATCTATTTGTCCTCTTCTCTTGCCATTGTGCCATCAGTGTTCCTCAACTGTCCTTGGCAACAGCAGAATCAGCCATGTGGCTAAGGGACAATACAATGTATTACCATTGTTCATGAATTTCAACAACTGGTATGTGGGTGAGCATTTATAACCATTTCACAGTAGGACACAACACAACCACACATTATCTGGTTTGAAATTCTCCACGACACATGTGTAGCATGTATGCAATGAACATATAGCCACTGCAAAGCTACAGTTCCTCATGACACGTGAAGGAATTAGAATTTAGATATTATTTAATATTTCATTGAGTTGATAGCAAGCCAAGGCAGGAATGTATGTTT
>JAODLI010003200.1:0-10040 GCA_027575585.1 Percopsis omiscomaycus | reverse complement strand
GATATATATCGTATATCGATATTCAACCTAAATATATCGGGATATGACTTTTGGTCCATATCGCCCAGCCCTAGTCTAGAGACCATTCTATAATTTGTATGGAATCTATAATGCAGTGTTACAGATTTCTCACAAAGTAATGCTCACAAGTCACAAATAATAGGATATAGGAAAAAAAAAGTAGACGCAGCACTATGAAAGCAAATTTCTTCATTTCACATTTTAATTATCCTTAGATCTAAGCACTTTTGGTCTTAATTAAGGGGTGAAATCACTGAAATAACCACTTTATAACTACTGTCTTTTATATACCTCAATTCTACCCCTTAATGGACCACTATAATTTTTTTCCCAGTTATGTGTTCAGTTGAGTTTTCTGAAGGGCCTGAAAGGCTGGGATATACAGTATATATATATTTATTTATTTATTTTAATTTTTTAATTTTATTTATATATATATTTTATTTATTTATTTTTTATTATAATTTTAGTTGTGTAACAAATTTCCTAAAAAAAAGTTGTGGCCAGTCAGATTTGGCACCAGGTGTGACATAATTTCTAGATTATAACCAATAATCTCAGACCTATCCTCCCACTCTGATAGACAATCAAGGGCATGGTAAAAGAAAGTGCAACACTAACTGAAACAAAATATTCAGCTCAAAGGGAGAAAATGTCTCCAAAATAACAGTTGGAAATTGAATGATTGAAATGAAAATGTTCTTCAAGGGGTTAATCTGAGGAAATGGCAGTCTCCTGTTGCCTTACTGCCACTGTCCATTCCGCTAGGATGACCTATCAGACTCCAGCCCACAGCAAAAGTCAACATGGCTGATATGAAGCGACAGCTAATCCGGTTTCTGACACAAGCCATCTATAAGGGGGAAAATAATGGATGTTTAGGGTTTGAGGGGGAGTCATACGGTCTCACAAAGTAGCATAACTGGGGAGACACAGAGTAGTAAATACAAAATAAACGAGAATAGAATAGTATGAGGAGGCTTGGGCTTTCATCTACCATGCAGTTAGAATTTCTGGCATAATAACTCACATCTACAAAAGTAGAATATACAGTAGTTGGTATATTAACAGAAATGTTCTTCCATGCATAACCACGCAGCTCTCAGATTAATTTATAGCTTGTTGGATATTAATTGTAGCAGGTCCTATACTCTAAAGTCTGATGCAATGCAACTATTTATACCACCTTCTTCCATCTATGTTAACATTCTTAGTGTTGTACCTCCAGGACTTATGAGGGTAGGTAATTGTGCAGCTCAAGTAGAGACAAGGCTATGACGAGAAGTTGACACAGGCTGACATTAGGCCAAAAATATAGCGGAAATTGGAAACACACCGGGACAATAAGTATTTCCTTCGACTATCCCATTCTATTGTTTCTTAAAAACATACTTGCGTGTCTGCAAAGCTGATTTCCATCTCTTCCAAGTGTTCCAAGAAGCCTGCTTAGACCTGTTCTCTACTTATTTTGAATTACAACAGGTCAAGCTCTTGTTAGTAGAGAATAGGTCTTAGTAGACTAAATGTTTTGTACTTTTCTCTCAGTAACTTTTGACATGCATTCCTCAGTGAGTGCATGTGGTGTGGGGCACGAATATGATGATTCAATAAGAAAGCAAACTTGTGGTTGTCATGTTAAAGATGCTGACACTCTTAACGGAAGGAACTACTCTACAGCCATGGAAAAAATTAAGAGACCACTGCCCATTTAAAAAAAATCTATATACAATTACATTTATATTTTAATATATTTAGATTTATATATTTTTTAATTATGTAATATACACTTTTTTAGCATTTTTTATATTTATATTTAGGGTTAGGGTTAATATATTTACAAGAATATGCAGTGGTCTCTTAATTTTTTCCATGGCTGTATTATTTATTATTTATTTTTTATGGAAATGTCCTGTGTGTTATCTACCTTCACTGGACATTGGTACATACTGTAGCATTGTCTCGGGAGGTCATAAAAAAGTCACATGGAACACTTTTCTTAGCACAATGATGTGCCAGTTAAAAATAGCAGTTTGCCTGCTATAAAATCAGGGCATGACAAAGTAAAAAAGCATTCTGTCAATCAATCTTAGCCTGTAAAGTAACAATCTCTATCATATTCATAAATAATTTGTCAGGTGATGTTAAAGCCTGTACAAATAAGGCCTACTTGAAGGTGGCAGTTAGCGGTGGGCTCCAAGATTGTATGTCAGCCATTGGATCCTGCTAACAATAAATCGCCCATATACCTTGTACTCCTTTCCAGAAACCGCAGCTTAGTGACGTGTCTTATGCATATCTATGTGTTTGCCTTATGCTCTCCCTCCCTTTGTACATATGACTAGCAAGGAAATTTCGGGTGTGTGTGCCTTATTGTCCTTCATCGTGTTTGTCCTTCACGGAGTGATGATATCGCCCCTAGCTAAACTTCCCCCTCCCTTTTTTGAGAGTGAAGTGAATCTGGACACAAGTGCACGTCTTGCTGCAGTATTGCGCTACGCTGTGTTGTTCCTTGCCAGGCCAGGCCTAGTCTCGCAGAGCCAGCCTTTACTTGTGTAAAGCCTTGGACATAGTGTTGACTAACTGCATCAAGACCCGCCTACTGCGTCAAGACGACCAACTACTTGCCGTTGGTTTCTGCGTTCCGAAGCAGACTTTACACTTTTACTGGTGGCATTAGTTGGGAAACTAAACGACTCGGTGTTTGCGGATCTTGTAAAATGTGTTTATATAGGTATGATTGCTGCTTAAAACAAACAGAAAGGCTAGTCATTAAAGCAATGCACTAGAGTCGTACTGGAATCACCGATAGCGCTAACATGCTTACAGGGCCCTATGTATCAGACGTTCAGAGTCGCTTATGTGACGTAGTGCCAATGAACGGAAGAGGCTAGGCCAGGCAAAGCAAGGCGAGGCCAGACTCCAGGATCTGTTGCTGACAATGAGGTGCTCTGTCACAGTGGTGCCACCTTCTAACACAGACTCTATGCACAGAAACAAGAGCCTGAGGTGATTGCTGAGTGCCTGGGGATGCATGTGGGCACACTGCCCGATTTGTGTTTGTGCGGTCTAATAGACGTATTGCTATGTTGTCCTTCATGTCTCTGTCTGGGATTAAATTGATTGGTTGCGGAGGCCTCTGATGATATCTCTCCATTTGGCCTGCTGATATGAGCACTAGCTCCCGCTAGACATTGTCAAAGTGTGGGCTGTAGAGGAACGCTTTTTCATTTCCCATCGCATGGCCACGGCTCCCTGAGGTAAGTGGCCTGGCCTGCCTCGCGCCACTGCAGAACAATTGTGTCAGGATCAAAAGGGCCTGAAGGAAGACCCTTTGCGAATACAAGATGGAAGGGAGTCTTGGTCAGCTGACGTTATAGTTTTAATAAAAACGAATTGGGGATATAAAACTCTCCGTTGTACAAGCCCTGTCCCATTCTTTCCTAAACCCTATCCTCCCCCGAGCTGTCTCCTGGTGTATGGGTTAAGGTGCATATCTCATATTTGCCCCCTCCGAGCAGGGTTAAAGTTCTTTTGTGCAGAATGTGCTTTCTTGGCGACTCAGCAAACGTGTTCCCCTCAACCACACTGAGCTCTCTCTCTCCACTCGCTCTCTGTAGTCAAATAGACTGCAAGTCTCGTGCTGATGGTTGGGATGAAACATTTAATTTGGTCACTGTATTTTATGAACTTGTGTTTTTGACATGACATTTCTCAATAACATACAGTACTTACTGTATAACATAGAAAACAGGTCAAAGAGTTTCCTTGTGTTTTAACAAGATTTGTTGGTGAAATTGGTCTTGCGTTGGTATACGAGGCTCTAACTAGTGTTAATGTGAGTTGATCTACAATATAAGCAAATGAAGGTTTGAAAATGAAATTGATTTTATTCATTAAATAAAGTGACCTTTTAATAAATTAGAGTTAAGGAAGATATACAAGGGTTTTACTAAAGTTCCATATCTCTTTATGATACAGGTCTTCTGTTCTTTATACTCCTGCATTTTACTCAGGGACAAAATCGCTCTTGCATACAAAAACAGTTTTCAGATGTTCCGGTTGGCCCGGTTTGGAGTTAAATGCTATCTCACTTCACAAATGCCTGAGTGAAGTCCATCCACCGAATCAACACAGGTAAACCTTTGCACGTTGCCATCGTTTTCTGATAATGAGCCTAGTTAAAGGATATAGGGGATGGACCGTACTCAAAACAACAGCTAATGACATTTGCATGATGATGCTGGGAAATGGTGCTCTTATCAGCTCAAGAGAAGCAACACAAACCCAATCAGTCACTGAACATACTGTGGAGCTGATAGCATAGTCCTGGATCAATAAACATACTCATCCACCCTGACACAATCACTGTAAAGTGAATTAGAGAATAGCCACCTACAACAATCATTAATAGATTTAAACAAAAAGCTCACTGTACAACCATTTGGATTTCTTTGCAGGTTAAGATAAGGTCAGGCTATTACCTTATCTTAGATTCTACAGAATTTAAATACATAATCGTCCACATCAAAAAAGGAACTGAACAAGAATGTGACCTACAAACCCAGTGGCTAGGATTCGGGGGTGACATCATATCATGTGGCCATGAGGAGCTCATGTGAGCATGTGAGCAGGAAAGGTCAGGGCTTTAGCCGTCGGCCGGTAGGAAACGGCCTCCCTGAGGGCCCCTAGTGACCGACCAAAGGGTTTCATCCTGAAACAATGGGCCTCCTTGACTGAACATTCTGTACTTGACACAGGGCCTTTGCAGCACTGTGGTGTGCACACACGCGGGTGTGAATCACATACTTGTTTTGCCAAAGTCAGCAAACTGCCCAAAGCTTCTTTGGGGATTAATTTGATTATTAATTGGCTAATGGCGTATATGGGTGATTATGTTTCTAGGGGCCACTCCCTCCTTCGTCTGTGCCTTGGGAGAGACTGTGTGTGACATCAGCTGAGCTTCTTGGTGACAGTAGGAGATTGGTGACAGTAGGACGGGGGCTGGAGCAGTGCATTATGGGAGTGCTGATCTAGTGGGATGTGGAGGATTAGGGTCAGCGGGGGTAAACAGCTCAGGAGGGCTCCTTTCCGCAAACCTCCTGTCTGCGTTCCGTAGCGCCATGCACAGTAATACGTGTAGTATTTTTATGCCAGTGACATAGCGCACGCTGGTGTCTGCTTACGGTGCCGCTACACAACACATGTTGTGCACGTGTCAGCATGTTTACCCGGCTCGGCAGCTAGGCCGGGTAAACATGCTGAGAGGGCACTAGTGCGATGACGTGGGCAGTGCACATGGCACGTGGTGCCTCCTGGTGAAGCATTCAAATCTCATGCAGACCGTAACCGGTGAGCCATGACTTTCCCCTCAGTGGCACGCAGGCGAGAAGGGAGCGTTCGAGGTTAGTCGGTTCAAACCCCAGCGGGCCCTAGCACCCATCGCCCTGCTCTCCGCTCATTGGCTTTGTCATTCCAGCTGCGACGGCATCTGTGAACAGAGAGCATTATTCATGTCCTCGGGAGGGGGTGGCTCCCAATTGAAATTCGAGGCTTTCCCTTCAGGAATGAAGTGGAGCTGCCGGCACACACTGTATTATCTCCCGCCCCCCCCCCCCCCGTCACCTTGTAAGGCCCATCTGGAGGCTGTCCATGAGGCGTGGGTGCTCAGAACAGTCCCCACACTAAACGCGGCATGCAATGGGTGAGAGAGTGAATACGGTGGGGTGGGGGACAAACGAGTGAGCTGCTTTGTGAGCATCAGCGTTACAGTATAGCATTCGCAACCCGCATGTGTATCTGTTTTTCTGAATCTGCAGAGTCTGAAGGCTCTGAACTGTCTCTGGTTACTGCTAGCCAGTGTGGTGTGCATGCTAATGAATGGGTGAATGAATCCGTGCCATTCTGATAGAGGAGAAAAGAGCACAAGGAGCCTCTTTATAGTGCACTGCCACCCTAGCCTGCTGCCTTGCATGCGCAGAATAACAACTGTAAACACTGGTTTATCTCCTGTAATTATGTGCTGACTGTTCTTGGGGAGGGGGGGGGGTGTTACATCTCTTATTCACACGCCCTATGTCTTGAAAGCTGTTCAGGTACAGTAGTGGTCATTTCCTATTAGGTTAACCGCAAGACCCACAGAGCTAGCATTAGCCTAGCATTACCTCCATATTGAATAAGGTAAACCAGAGGGCATCGAGATAGCATCACCTCACTTTGAGGTAAGGAGGTACTTGTGGGTTGATTGATCAGCCGTTTGCTGCTGTAGTGGTATTTTAGGGCAGTACTACGCAGGGCGAAGTGATACGATTGACTGCTGTGTACTGCTGTGTGTTTACGTGCACACTCATATCATTCATAATAAGGAAATATTCAAAAATGTTCATGGGTCGTGTCAATGACATTATATTATATGCCTTACGGCTTATTCGGAAGAAGCCATGCAGAATATATGCTAATATATTGCATGTAGTCTGTACTGTGCTTTTTTTATTTTTTACTTATTTATTTAACCTTAATTTAACCAGATCTCATAGAGACAAAGTTGCAAACACAATTTACAACATAAAACACAGAACACAAAAATGTAACAGTATTTTAAAAAGAAAGCAATAATATCAGATATACATTGAGCAGCAAAACGGCATTGATAATATCGGTGCAACTAGAGATCAAAAAATTGACAGCCACGAATATAATTTTCTAATATTTTTAACATAGCTTTTGGACTTGATATGGGTAATTTCAAGCCTGTGGTATTCATTTAAATAGAGTCAATGTTTATTTACCCATCGTCTATTCAAATTATATTCAATGTTAGAAGCAACAGTCTGTCACTTTGTAGGTTAGCTAAATTTGGTGACATCTATGGTAAATAAGTGGCAAATGAGTAATTCGAAACCAAACAGTGTGGGGCAGCACATGTGGTACCCTATACTTCTGCCTGTCCTTACTTCTGGATCAACCACTGCTGTTTTAGTGTCACACCTAGACACTAACGAATACAAAGTAGAAATACTGGCACGTAATAAATGGTAAATGAGCTGTACTTCTAGGAAAAAAACTTTGATTGCTGCTTTTAACTAGGTAAATTGTTGCATTTGCCAATCCATACTATTTTCAACTAAAGTCATGTTTGTGCATCCTGTGTTTCTCATCATCACATGTAGATATATCTTGAAAAAATATTGACTTATATATCCTCTCTGTGCCAGGAATCGAGCTGTGTCTGCCAGACTGGCGTTTTTCCATGACCATGGTGGCCAGCTTTGTGGTGTTGGGCGGCCAGCTGCTGATGCCAGGGGTGGCATACCTCTGTGGTGACTGGCAGGTCCTCCAGGCCATCATCATTTGTCCCCTGGTGCTCATGCTGTCCTATATCTGGTGAGGATGGGACCCTCGGCATCTGCTGCACAGACCTGTTTAGTGTTGATTTCCAATGTTCTGTTGAAGGTTAAAAGCTGTTATTTGATTTAAATGTACTTTGAAGTTAACTCTAGTGTCTGTGTGCTCTCCTATGCACTATAAAGCCAGTGTTTCAGGCTGGATATGATGCATTCACAGGCAAGCCAAGGGTTATCAGTGCTGTATTGTAATAAAAAATTACTTTACTTAAAAGTTAGTTTAGTTAGTCTACTTAAAGGGGCATTTTCTCTATCATTCAGTGAATAAATACGAACACACAGAATTAACCTCCATTGAACCTGCCAGAACACAAGCACATTGCATCACTACAGCTGGTGAACATGCCCAAACGGTGGGTTGAAAGTATCAGGTTCTTTATGGCACATCACAGCACACTAGCACAAAGGGTTTTCTTATCAGATGCAGTCAGAATTACTTCAAAACTCACATCTCGGATCAAGGGGCAATTATGTGGACAGAAGGCTCTTCAAACAGTGGAAAAGAATAAAGGAGGAGCTGGGTTTTTACACTGCACAAAGATTCCCACAGTGGAATGAGTGTAACGTGTTGAGTATTGAGTGAACCTCCCACACGTGTCCATTTAAAAGGAGAGCTTGCTAATGATGCACTTGTATGATTGTGTTATAACACACACAGAACTGCTCCAGCTCATTGTGTTTAATTAAATAACAAAAAAGGGCGATTGGCTGTAGAGTAACGGGTATAGAATGATGTGAGCCTGTAAGCTCTGTAGGGGAGGAGTAGAGATGAGTTCTAGTTCCTCAGCACTCAGCATGTAAGTTTCAAACCAAAATAAACATATTTGTAACTGGTTTAAATCAAAAGAGGAATCCTGGACATAAATGAAAGAGTGAAGCGTTAACTTGCTGGTAACAAAGAGGTTGTCTGCCTGCTTGACAGGATCTTCCCTGAGTCGCTACGGTGGCTTCTGGCCACGCAGCAGTACTGCCGCTCCAAGTGGATTATGGGACATATTGTGAAGAAGAACCAAGTGAACACAGAGCTGGACCCAGAGCAGATCCTCACAGGTAGTAGCACATAGTTATATGCAAATACCTTATGCTACCAAATGCTGATATATTATGGTATGTTTCATTTCAATGTTATATTTTGGGGTATGTCATAGTGATGTAAGAGTTAGGTGCTGTGTTGTAGGGGTGGTATCTTCTCTTGGGCTTTCCTAAATTAGCCAGATTGACAGGAGAACATTTATTTCCTGGTATCCATGGTAATGTGCAACTCCTGGGGCAGTGATGGGCGGTAAATGTACACTCTGGCCCTTGGGGCCTGTCATTAATAGCATTCTTATGTTGGGCGTAGAGACGAGCTCCAACACATGGTGTACAGACTGCAGAAGGTTACATGGTACAGGTCATCAATGTTGACCCAGCTTTGGCCATTATAACAGCTCCAACAAGCATTAGGCCCTGCCAGATCCCCTTAATGCTACTGTATGTGAGCAGGTCATTACCAACAAGTCAAAGCAAATTGTGTAATGCTTTTAACTCCCCTTTTGTGACCGCCACAGTGAAAAGTGCACTTGGTACATTAGGCAATTATCAATAATTACAAATACAATATGCGTCTGCAGGCAAAGGCAACCAGAAGAATCCTGGGGTCTAAACCCTGAATGCTCCTGTGCTGCTGTATGTTCTTCAGTACTTCCTCTCTCAGTTTGCCATGCAGCAATGGAAAACGTGCTTCCACACAGACACTCATTTGGGTCCAAGAATGTCCCCTTTCCTGATTATGATATTGCCTTTTTGAAAGCCCTCATGTCTGCTGTGCTAACGAACTGTTTGTTCATTGTTATTTTGAATTGGTTTGAAATAGATTTGAAATAGCATTTTTTCTGTCTGGGAAGTCACCTGAATTATTAGGAATTATTATTGCCTGGTATGTTTGTTGCTTCTCCGGATGTTTACTCAAAAGACACGGGCATAGCAGCCAAACACATACTTGAATCATTGGATCTGTGTCATAGTTACAACGCGGATGTGTGTTTCCCAGACAACCTCCAGTCTGCTAACTAAACACCTTGTTGTGTACGTATCACCATGTAGGGTGTTGTCCTGAGAGCGCGTCCCTGCTTTGCTGCTTTTGTCAGTTTCTCCAATTGTTGTCAAACCTGTCCTTTGCATCAAAGCAGGAGTCACGTGGAAGGATGTGTGTGTTTATGAGTCATAATAAAACAGTCTTGTCTGCCTATACTTTACGCAGAAACAAAATGTCTGTATTGATTTGGACTTTTCCTGGCATCTTTCCAGAACTGCAGCGAGCTCTGCAAAAGAAATCCAAAAAGACGTGCATTGTGAAAATGGTCGGGACCAGGAACCTGTGGAAGAATATTGTCGTCCTCTGCGTGAACTCGTAAGTGTGACGCTCCCCGTCCATCTTTAAAGATTATGTGTCCTGGGTACTGAGCTCTGTCAGAGGACCTACGCGTAGACGCTTTGTGCGTTCGTCCCAGGCATCGGGGCGATGCTTTGCCCCCTCTGTCCCCGTTTAGGACAGTCCAGATTAGGGCTGGGCGATATATCGATATAAAAAATATATCGATATATTTTTTAAATGGGATATGGAATTAGACCATATCG
>JAODLI010003198.1:0-10041 GCA_027575585.1 Percopsis omiscomaycus | reverse complement strand
AAAACCCCCCCCCCCCCCCCCTAATATGTTATGATATATTCGTATTTTGTATTATTCAGTTATTTATGAAGAAATTATACAATACACATATTGTTTGGTACCATTTAACGGTAACAAATGTGGCACTTTACGGGTTTGCAGAGTGGGCAAGAATACACATACATAGCGTTACCACTCTGTTCCAGTTGCAAGGCAATGCTGTGCCGATATCACAGAGGGTTTCGTTGAAGCAATCCACGCCATGTTTATGTTCCACAATGAACTTTTCTAAATTCTCCTTGCTAAGTTCTACTTCACACACTTCTGGAGGTGTTTACTCGCTGTGACCCCCCATTAGCCTCTTTCCATTTATTGTACACAGAAACCCTACTGTGACCTCAAGTCAGATTAGGTTGAACACAAACTCAAAGCAAAGGCTAAGCATTTCCCAACCTGCTTCTGAAGGCCTCTGCTTGTAGTAAAGAGAGATTTGAGAGTTGAGAGACCTGATGATAGTGAATAGCTAAGGTAACACATTGATAACTGTGGCTAAAGTCTCCATGCTATAAATCTATTTCTCCGATTTTGCCAGAAATTGGTGGCATTACTAATGATCTCATTTCTTATGTCAGATATATAGGTATATTATAACAAACCCAAATTTCTAATTTCCCAACACTTAACTCAAGGTCAGACTGGGATAGAAACCAGTAAAGACAGAGTGAATAAACAGCAGTCCTTAACCTAAAGTCCATTAACCTAAAGCTTTATATCTTATATCTTAACGTTGAGGCCACATCTTTGAGTTAGCCATGCCCTACTATGGTTACACCTATTGGAAATAAACACACGGGCTGCATTTCATCATACACCTGAGATAATCTCGAATATCACAATTTATTATTGATTTAATGTCAAATGTTGACATATAAATGCTTCTAAAAACACTTAAAAAGGGAATATAATTATTTCAGTCACTATTGTGCAATCCGTGTCTGTATGCAGAGTTGAGTATTTTCTTATCAGTTGGGTCTGTCTGTCTCTGTTGTTCTCAGGCTCTAAGAGAGAGGAGGACGACGGAAGAAAAGACAAAAGAAGAGAAAGAGGAGAAGATGTCAGGAGGGCAGGAGGAGGAGGAGGAGGAGGAGCAGAAGAGCTCACCATTCAGCCTGTGCAGTTCTGTGGACCTTGATAAGGTGTGTGTGTGTGTGTCTGTTTGACTGCAAAGGTTCACAGTGCAATCTGAACAAGAATTTAAACAGGAATGTCTTTGACAAAGGGCCAGGGGCACAGACACACACACACACACACACACACACACACACACACACACACCTATCTGAGGGAAGTGAATGGTGGTTGTCACCATAGGGGTGCACAGCCGTTAGGGCATTCACCTTGTTCTGGTAAAAAATAAACCACACACACACTTTGACATGGGAACATTTGTAAAAATACACAGCCACACTGATCCTTTATGTGGGTCCTTTTTCTGCAGGGGTGTTATGCGGCCGTTATGCGGAGCCGTTGCTGTCAGCGGGCCTGCTCTCTACACATAACACGTTTCTACATTACTGTGATGATGACACACTTCACGTACATGCCATTGTGTATTAAGATGCACAGTGCCTCACACGCTGCAAGCAAGCCTTGACCCCACATTATCTGTGACATGAATGTAATGTTTCCAAGTATTTCTCACAATGCAAACACTGCAGCTCCCAATAGCCCCACCCTTACCCCTCCCAGAGAAACCTAATGAAAAAGCCTGCGAGAGTGAGACTGCAGAAGGTTTTTTGGTTCATTCTTTTACAGGTAGGAGACGTGCTCAACTCAGCTTTGCAGTCTCATCAGAGCCTGGCACGAAAAATAAAAATGCAACTAGCACTCTGTTATATGTATGTATGTAAGTCTATTCCGACAGTATGTCAAGGATATATGACATAACACTACTTGAAATAGAATTTCAGTAAAATAAAGAGTCATCTGTTGTCAGTCAACAAAGTTGGATCAACACCAGACAGCTACAAAACACTAATACATGGAAATGGAAAATGGAAATAAACAATTCCATATGCCTTTTTAAATATGTTTGTGACGTTTATAGCAAAAAAAAAATCCTAAGCCATTACTCACTACTTATTCCAACTGTTGTTCTGCCCTTCTGTAAGAAAAATCTGCTCTGATTGGCTGCAAGGCGGAGTCGTGGCAGGTGTGCATATCAAAATCGAATTCTTGCACAATGGAGTCCCTTTATAAAAGAGTGTTTCAGTGTACAATGTTTGTGTGAGACAAACAAAAGACTGACTCAGTTGTGTACAATGGGGCACTTGAAGGAGTACCGTGCAGCCATAGGTACATCGCTAACACTGGCCACAGGATACCTGTCCTGTCCGGACAGACAAAGCCCTCCTCATGTTTCTCAAATATTATTCAAAGCTGCTTTTAATCTTCTTTGGTTCCTTTCTCCTCCTACATCTACCCACACCTCCCCTGAGATTGGCAACCTGCGGGCCTGTGTCTTCTTCTCCTTCTTCTCCTGTCTGGATATACCTTTTTTAGTTAACTGTCGATAATAAATGTTTTGGAAGGTTTTTGAGATATAATCCAGAGAGACCTTTGGTGACATCTGATTTTGTATTACAGTAGCATGATACTAATTGCCTAAACATTTCTGAAACCAACAAAATAGTACAGCAGGAGGGTCGACTGCTTCTTACAATTTGAATAACATAAAGATATGAAAAACAGTAATGTTAGACACAACTCATCAGCCCGTTAGCAAGTCTTCATTTGCATAGTGTATGGTGCAAAGTACACTCTGGACAGGATTACTTTATACTACATCATTTACCTACGTGAATACAAGCTGTAAAAAAGGATTACAGACTAATTTGTTTTTATTACACAAAATATAGCCAAGTCAATTGTCTCAAGCCGCTATTATTGTACGTCACTAAGCGTTCAAAACAGTTGAACTCCACATAATAAATGTATAATAGGTTTATGGTGTTTACTTTACCAGACGTTATAATTTTAAATAATTTGACGGATTGGGGCTTTAAATCATTTTCTTTCTACTGAAGCTACATACAACATTTAGCCTCCAGAACTGAGGATCACTTCACCATGTTCCTTTACCATAAGCATACAAGAATGAAACATCAACAAACACACACATGTATTCAAATGTATGTGTAAATGTAAATGTAAATATAAAGAGAATGCAGTCACTTCTTAATTTGACATGTATTCTCTCCTGCCACCTGGTGGTGACTATGTCACGGCAGAGACTGACCATGGTACCCAAGACACTAAATTGCAATACTTGTACTGTATGGACTATTTTGGTGCCACTGGACCCATCCCATCAGTGTCTCATCAGTTCTCTGCCTGTCTGTCTGTCTGTCAGGACCTGGTGGACTGGAGAAAGCCCCTGGCATGGCAGGTTGGTTACCTGGGAGAGAAATATGACACCTGGGTGCACCAGCCTGTTGATAGGCCAATCAGACTGTTCGGAAACGGCTTCCTTGAGGCCGGCACAAAGACTTCTTGGTAATTCAGGAAATTAATATTCTCAAAAATTTGTTTTGTTCTGTTATAAATAAAACATGAGTGTATTTAAAGGACATTTTTGCATCAAAAAGCTCTGGCCAAATGTAGTGATGGTGAGGATATGAATATGTCCCTCCCATAGGTACTGGGTACCTATAGTATGGCTTCCTCTTGTGTTTTACGTCAGCTGGTACTGTTACACCACGCTGGCCCAAGACACCACCCGGCTATTTCTCACATCAGGTAACACACACACACACACCAACACACGCTCCTACACACACCCAGAGACACATACACACGTAAAGAAGCATTTCTGCTCAGTTGGCCCACCTGTAAGCATCCTTGAGCAAGATGCCCCTAACCCCTATCTGCTCCATTGTAATAGCACCACGTAATTGTGGATAAAAGAGTCTGCTAAATGACATAATTGTAATTGTAATTATAACTATATGTAATACACTATATATATACAGTATATAGTGGAATACTATATTTATGTAACATACTATAATACTATAAGCACACACACTCATTCAACTGTTGTATGAATGTGTGTTAATGGTCATGTTCATGGTTGGTGTTCACAGACTTGTCGTTCCGAGTCCATAAGTACACCTTTCCCCTGTTCTTTGTGATGGGCTGGTTCATATGGTCTTTGATTGAGTACTGCATTCATCGCTTTGTGTTCCATATGAAACCTCCCGCCCACAACTACTACCTCATCACTATACACTTCCTCCTGCACGGACAACATCACAAGGTAGAAGACTCCTCTACTCAGTGGTTTTTAGAGATCCTTTATCCTACAATTCTAGTTCCGTGGTCAGCCGTGTTGTCTGAAGGGACCTGAAAGCGCTGGACTAATTTTGAAATCTGTCTAACATTATCATCATCATCATTGTCATTTAGCCAAAATTACTCGCTGAAAAAGATTTGTCACCGAGTGTGACATCAATTCTGAATTGTAACCAATCATGTCCTGACCTTGTGTCGTGACCTAGCCTCCCACACCCATAGTTCCACACCAACTGAAGCAATGTTCAGCTCAAAGAGAGAAAAAGTTGCCTCAAAATGACATTTGGAAATTTTAATAAAATGGGGCCTTTCACATGTGCTATAATTCCATATCATGTTGTTTTCACTCCTCCTACAGTCTCCGTTTGATGGCTCCCGGCTAGTATTTCCACCTGGCCTTACTTCCGTAATAGCGGGATTTTTTTACCTAATCACCCGCCACATGTTCCCAGAGATAATGGGTCTGTCTATGTTTGTTGGAGGGCTGTGTGGCTACGTGGTGTATGACATGATCCACTACTATCTTCACTATGGCTCACCAAATAGGGGCTCATATATGTACAGCCTGAAGGCCTACCACGTCAAACACCACTTTGAGCACCAGAGAGCAGGCAAGGAACTGTGGGACAAGTTCTGCATTTGCAACCAAAATGAAACAAAAAGCAAGTCTATATCTGACTTCCCCTTTTCGTTCTTTCCATACAGGTTTTGGAATTTCTACACCCTTCTGGGACCACTCCTTTAACACAGTCATACCTGAAGAGAAGTTCTAGAACAGTGAAAAAGTTCTATGTGAAAAGGACAGGTATCGTCAACCTCCCATCTTTAGCAACAAGCTTGCTACAACAACCTTATGTGCTGGTGAAAGCCACACCTGCGCATTCTGCAGCCATTACCTCCTCAACTACACCTGAACACTGACAGTCGCTTGTGTGTTTGGTCTTGCTTGGTCTTAGCCAGCCACCCGCTTCTTTCTCCAGAAAGTATTCCACTGTTCCCTGGGGAACACTTTTTGCTCCCTTTCCCACCACGTCTGCTGCACTGCTGCTACGCCAGGACAAATCTCAACCGGCAGTCATCAAAGCGGGGCATTATCAGAATGACAAAGCAAAGGATTACATGTAGATGCAATCCTAAAGGGCAGTACGCGCAAATACACACATATACACACACTTGTGTGCAATATTTAAAACACATACACACACACACAGTCCCTGTCTCAATCAGTGTGGTACAGAGAGACAAAAGGAAGTGATTATAGGTGGGTGAATGTGAAAGAGTTAAATAAAGGAGGAGGGTGGAGGAGATATTGATAAAGAGAAAGAAACAGCCCCAGCCTTATCTTTTGCCAGACTTTTGCTTAAAAAAAAAAAACACCCATCCTTTCTTCAGAATAACTGTTGCTTATAAAAGCCTTAAGATGTCCCCTACCTCCACTTTTATACCTAGCTCCAATGCTAGCCTACTAGCATGCAAACACACACCCAAGAGCCTTAGTTGTTTTTTTATTACCAAGTAACTGTTTTTCTTTAAAATTACAAGAATAGTCAAGTGAGAATATTATAATATATTTGCACTCTGTGAAGCCCCTGGAAACCCACACAGGTGTTTTTGAAGGTGTCAGTTTTGCCAGGTGCAACAAACACACAGTCTTAAGAAGTCTTAGCAGCTAAACTAACCCAGAACACCAGTGTGGGTTTAGAGGGCTTTCAATGTTATGCATAGTGTTCCAAATATTTGAAACTTCCTCAAATACATATACAGCCATGGACAAAATTAAGAGACCACTACATATATTTTTAAATATAATAATATTAACATAAATGTAAGAAAAAAAAATCTAAATATGAATATAAATACAGAATATTAAATACAAAATGATAAATATATAATATTTAAAAAAATGTGCAGTGGTCTCTTAATTTTTTCCATGGCTGTTAATGTATTTTATGATACGATAAAGATATGAATCAATTAAATCTTGTAAGATGATTTGTACAAAATAGAGAGGGTTTTGACTTTTAATAATGCAAAATTTACATCATCCAAGTGAGTGGAGTTTTCTGAGACTGTTTAAAATCGACTGATAAATTGATAGAGGGCATGTATGGATAGACAATTGTATAGATAGGTAATGGATTAATAAACTGGGCGGGGGTGCAATACTGATGTGTACATTAATGAACAGGTATGCAGGGTGGCGTCAAGGGGTGAGACAATGCTGAAGGCATGAGGCCATTCTATCAGATCCCCGGAGGATGACAATCAATCAAGGATTTGACAGCTGGAGGTCCTGATAGTGACTGGCGGAAACTCAGACATTCTCTAAACACCTGTTGGTTACAATAAGGTTAAAACAAATATTACATACACATAAGCAGTAGCAATCTATTTCTTTAAACAACAGCCAACAGAAGAAAACTTGCATATACATGTAGAAATATATATATATTTAGTTTTTTACATTTTAAAATCTTTACCACTCAATTATTGTAAACGTGAATTCAATGTATCATTTATTATTTGTACATTTTACAAAGCAATAACTGACTAATGCACTAGAGACATTATTTAACCATAAGACTGTGATTCCACAAGGGCTTGTTAGGCTAGCATCTCTTACCAAATGAAACGTGACATTAATTGCAGATATCAGTTTGATACTTAATGCATTATTGTATGAAAATTAATATTCAGTCCACTGCTAATGAAAAAACATTACTTTTGTATGATTACCATGCACTGTGCAATAAAGACATGGCTTTGTAATAACACTGTGGTTTTGATGATAATGGAGTTTGATGATAATGTTAATAAAACAGCAACTATATTTAATACATTATGATTATGATGGCTAAAAAAGAGAGAGAATTAAACGTGAATTCAAGAGAATGTATATTTATATGAAAAAACAAAATCCATGACTGGAAACATTCATTTGGACATTTGAAAGATTTCTTGTACCTAATGTTTCCTAAATCTGTTTATCAAGACGTTTTTTTAACTTTTATTTAGGAAGGTCTATGCAAATGCAGATTTATTTGTAAATAAATGTCTGTATATTTCTGACTTGAGTTATATTTGTATTACCTATTATTCACTCTTTTTTTTATTAAAAAGGGTCCCTATTAAATAATGTATTGGTACTTCTAATTAAGCTACATGGTACTTTGGTAAGGTGTGGTTAAGACTATTCCCTATTTTCTATAATATATTCTTATTAATGATGTTGTAGATCAATACAGTCCATACATAATGCCACAATCGCTACATATGCGGTTTTCTTAATTGAATGGTATTAACATTTTAATGTAATTAACAATGACCAAACTTTGACCAATTGTACTACAGAGTAAGCTGCCCCATTGTCCAAAGTAAATTGTGGAAATATTCAATTGAATCTACCTTATACTGTAATCAACATACCATGTAGTGTGACGACACTAGGACCTGGGGGTTCAGTAGCAGCTCCTGACAGAGCAGTCTGTTGGGAGGAGCCTGGCTAGAAGAAGAAAAAACAACAGCCCTCCACACCCTGCAGTAAAGAAGTTGTCCGCATTCCTACCATAAACACATTCACACACATATAGATACAGCCAGCCGAATCACACTCACATCCAAGGTGTGTGATTTGAGTGTTTTCTTATGTTCTCTCCATGGAATAGAACATAGTTGATTCTCTCTCTTTTTCCTGTTGGTTTCTTCCTGCACTTATTTCTGTCTGTTTTCCACTAGAACCCTGAAGGGGGTGTGGACCTGCCTACTGCCAACCAAAGGCTCATCGCCAGCAACCACCAGGTATTGTTTTTCCTTCCACTCATTTTCACTCTTTTTATCTTTTTATATGCCCCTTCTCTCATTCTCACTCTTTCTGCCTCTCTCTATCTATCTCTATCTCTATATCTCACCCCTGGTCTCTTCCTGTTTTGCTCTTGCTGTGGTATAGAACTGTTGTAGAGTATTTATCTTCCGGCTCAGGTCAGATGTGTAAGGGCTGTTCAGCTTTTGTCACTATAAATGTTCTTGCATTAGTGAGGGGATTATGTAAGAATACTGTCTACATTACGGTGTGTTATTATGCCCTTGCTTGGCTATTCAGCTGCTTATTTAAATAATAACTTAATAGTGGTAAAAACTGTGGTTACAGCATGAATTCCAGCCTGTATTCACATAGGTAAATGATGTAGTATAAAATAATTCTGTCCAGTGTGTACTTTGCACCATACACTATGCAAATGGTCACTTGCTAACAGGCTGATGACTTGTGTCTAACATTACTGTTTTTCAGTAATGTTTGCTTTTTGCAAGCTGTTTGCTTCTCAGTTTCATGGACTGTGAGGGTGGAATACTCATTTTAAAGGTCACATTACTTCTTTAGGAATTCATACACTTACCACATTTACACGTTTATACGCTTCTAAGTCACAGCAACTTATCTCATAATATAAAGATATAATATTAAAATACAGTAGCCTAATATGACAAACAGAGACACAACAGAGAAACAGTACAGGCTTACTGTACTGATAATATGCAAAGGGATTTAAAGATTCTGTGAAAGCACACAGCAAACATTTTATATAACACCCAGGTGCTCCCAAGCACAGCTTTCAATGTTGTTAGACTGGTTACACGCCTCGTCAGCAATCCATGGATCGTCTGAGGATTAGTTATGAAACTATCTTGACTTGATGATTCTTCCAGGGGATGCTGTGACTCCGGTCGTGTTTCCAAGTGTGCAAAACAGAGTTGAGCTGACTAGAAACCTATAACTGGTCAATAATCTTCTACATTGATGTTATTACCAAATGATTACCGAGTTGAAGTTGGAGGCACGGGACTTCAAATTAAAAGGCTTTTTACTCTCTATTCCCTCGTCTGGCCAGTCCCACCTTGACCTCAGTAGGTGCGGAGGGATCTGACAGCGCTGGGCTCCCTACAGCCCAGAAGATGTCTGTGGGTGGACTGCATGGTGACGGTACCGAGTCTGGTTGGACCAAGGTCAGCTGCCCGTGCTGTGTATCAGAACGGGTGGATCCGCTAGTCGTGGTCCAGCTCGGAGGTCAGGTTCAACCAGAGACCAAGGAGTGGATCATCAAACTCATATCGGCTCCTGTGAAGGATGGGGGTGAGAAGTCAACTGCATATTTTTTACAGTACAGAAAAATACAACAAATATATTACAATACTACACTGTAACACACTGCGTAATAACTTTACATTATTTATTATATTATAATAATATTATCAGCCTTTTGCTTATTGCTCTGAATATTTTGTTGTATTGGTTTTCAGGATAACATCTTTAACACCAAACATTTAATTTTAGCAATAATTGCACCTCTATATGGTTGGTTGGCTACTGTTGGCCACTGTTGGCTACTGTAATTTAGGTATCATTTATACTGTATAAGGAGAGGCTAGACGTACTTTAAAACCTTTCCTGTGCTCCCCAGGTGCTGCATTACTGGCCCACCCAGGTGAGGACGCCTGCAGTGACATCATTGTGGTCTCCGCCCCCCGCTGCACGTTGCTGCGGGCAACCGAGGAGCTGGGTCTGTGTAAGACGTACCACAACGGGGACATGGCGGGATTCTCCTACGCTAACAGGGACAGCTTCAGAGACTCCAGTGAGCGCGCGCACACACACACACACACACACACACACACACACACACACACACACACACACACACACACACACACACA
>JAODLI010003197.1:0-10041 GCA_027575585.1 Percopsis omiscomaycus | reverse complement strand
TTAACTGCATTTACAAAAAACGATAAGTTACTGTCCAAAATCTCCCGTTTTTTAACAGTAATTTGTTACAGTGTACTGTGTACAGTATATACTAAGTGTGGGGATCTCAGGAGCAGCACACGTACAAACTCGTGCATGTAACATTTAATTTCCGCTATAAGAAAAACAAAACTTGACCCTCTACCTCTTCTGATATTATTGTCCGGCAGGGTATTTTCTTTAGGATATCAAAACAGAAGCATATTTACTGTCGGCCGCTTAAGGTGAGAGAATGTCGAGAAATTTGACTTCAGTCTTCTCAGCTGTTCCCTTTCCTTCCCTTCACTTCCTGATTTTGTCTTTTCTGACCGCACTGAGAAATCTAGCAGCCATTTAATGTCAGGTAGTCACTGTTATTATTCAAGCAGCACTCCATAGGAACCCATAGGAACCCGTGGGTGGACTGGGTGAGGGCGAGACAGAGTTAAACGGCAGTCAGGGACCTCTATGGTGGCTGCTAGCTTGCCGGCCTCATGTTTGCTCAAGCCCACGGGAGGTGGTGTTATCGGGCAGGATTCCGTCAAACATCCACAATAACAAAAAAAGACGGGGGTCTTGGCTCATAACATAATAGTTATGCTGTAGGCTTATGTTGAAGACTCTGCAGCCCTGGTTCCACAGGGTAAGCTGATGGTTTGCAGAAGCTTGGTTAGTGTAGGCTATGCCTCTAATAAATACAAATGACTCTAAAGAGCAGATGTGTGGTGAGTGAATTAATAACGCAATGGAGCATGAATTGCAAACATTCACCCCCTTTGAGAGTTTGCGTTATTAGACCCTTATTGACACTCATTATGTAAATCAAGCTTATAGTTATCCTTCCTGACTCGTTCTCCCCCCCCCAGCTATCTGCAAACAGTATCTAATGATTTCCCATTTATGGTAATATGTTTATGGTAATAATGTCAGTAAACGGTCAACTCAGTTTGCCTGGAATTACCCCTGGGTTGCAAAACCTCCCACACTTCAGTGCTGAGTGGCTCGCATGCCTCTCTACTCCTACCCCTTCAGCTCTCATTGGCTCACCTCCTCTCTGCCCCTCCCCATACAGCTACATGCACTATTGTTTCAAAAGATAGAGAGCTGGAGAAGAAATGTGATTCTGGGGGCTTATTATGCAATTGAGTGTACCCTTAAATAATAATAATATTATTTAATTTAAATAATAATAATTTCTTTGTTTCCGACTACACTAAAGATTTTCCATTTCATGTTTATGGAAATATTGTCACTTTAATACCTAGTTAACTACCTAAATTCTGTGAAATGCTGAGGTCTCTTATACATTCCCATTAATTTGGGATATAGCTATTAGCATTAGCAGGGCATCCTCCATCTTGATTTTTTCTTTTCTCCCTGGAGGGTGCACTTCATCTGTAATGATGTTCTGTTTGAAAAGATGTAGCTACAGTGCATTAGAATGCCGGGTAGGTACATTTTAGGACGTTTTGTTCTCAGCAACTTTCAGATGGAATATGCATAGCAGTACACACACACACACACACGCATGCACACTAACACACACACCCACTCACTCAGTGTGCATATGTGTGGGTGTGTGTGTGTGTGTGTGTGTGTGTGTGAGACACCCAAGGGCCTGGCCATCACTGCTAAAGACTCTCTGGAGGCCTGTTATTTGACGTGATTAGAGGACGGCTCTCAGTGTCCAATCCCATTATCTGTGATATTATGTCTGCCTGCTTCCTCTTTAAAGTGAAACAACCAGCATTCTGGAAGAGATTTCTTCAATCCAGAGCATTTTGTGCATTCAGGACTTTAGGCAGTTCATATTTATGTTCCGTTTCACCACTGATAACCCAAAAAAACGTCTCTTGGTGTACAAACAGTGTTGTGAGAATCTAATTCAGAACCATTGTGGTGTTCCGGGGAGTTTGTTTAATCATGTACATGTATAATCACATTGGGATACTTAGTAAAAGAAATTGCTTGCAAAGATTAAAATAAAACACATTATAGGTTGCTAGTTATCTTAGGACCCTTTCATGATTTTGTTGGATCTTGTTATATGTTTTGGAAGTTTGTGATAATTTCACTGCTCATTTACTTGTGTCTTTTGAAAGTAACTGCCAAACCAAGCTTCTAGCTATTTTATAAATTAACTTTTGACTGTGTTATGTACTTTATGGGTTGGATAGCGCATATATTTTACTAGGTTAGTCATAACCACTTGTTTTGACATGGGTGAATTATGCATGCATTACAAGAGTGTGCTTAAAGACTTGCAATAAAGGCATTAAAAGTAATAATATATTTCTTGAGATGAGTAGGCTAAATTGCAGAAGCCATGATCAGAAATTTTAATCTGATTCGTTAAATAGTTCATAATTCAAATTATTTTGGTTGCAATAAATGCAATAAACCTACATAATCCTTCCAAATTATTTTCATTCTGACAATTATTTCAAGTTAAAATGGACATACAAGCTATTTATGCAAAATACATTTTGTGACATTACTGTTGGCTACTGTTGGATTCAGTGCTGACAGGAACCAAACTTCGAACCCTAACCCTAACCATATACAGTATATTCTGGTCAACATGTATAATATAATATTGACTGAATGCTTACTAGTTCACCAAACGCTCTGGAACGCGTTTTATGAGGACAAGCAAATATTCATGAATTATATTCATATAACATACCGAATGGGAGAAAGAAGAAAAATGGTAGCCAGCACAAGATGAACATCCCAACAACAATCGCCAGGGTTTTAGCGGCCTTTTTCTCCCTGGAAAACTTCATAAGTCGCACCGACAGCGAACTTCGGAACGGATGGTTTTTACTGCTCTTATTGGAGCCGGCGGGGCGCGCGTCCTCTAGTGCGCTTCGGCAATGGATGCGCAAAACCACCTCCATGGACTTGTTTCGCTCTCGCTTTACCCCCGCTTCCAAACTTTTGGTAGTCCTTCGGGCCACCACGTAGACCCTGAAATACATGACCAGAATGACCATGAGCGGTAGGTAGAAAGAAAAGAGCGAGGAGAAGAGCGCGTAGCCCGGCTCCTCGGTGATCCTGCAAATGCTCTCGTCCATCGGCGGAGGTTCCTTCCAGCCGAGGAGCGGTCCGATAGAGATCACCATGGACGAAACCCACACTAGCACCAGAATAACCCCCGCTTTCTTCTCCGTCATGATTGCGGGGTACTTCAGACAGTATTTCACACCTATGTACCGGTCTATGGAGATGACGCAGAGGCTGAGGATGGACGCGGTGCAGCAGAGCACGTCCACCGCTGCCCAGACGTTGCAGAAGACCCGTCCGAACACCCAGCATCCCAGCACCTCCAGGGACGCGGAGAAGGGCAGCACGATGATGCTCAACAACAGATCTGCCACTGCCAAGTTGACGATAAAGAAGTTGGTCACGGTCTGTAAGTGTTTATTACACAGGACCGACAGAATCACCAGGATGTTTCCGACGATCGCCACCAAAATAAATGCGGCGAGGAAGACCCCGACGACGATCACCTGCGAGTCCGGTGTGGTTTGGGTGCAGGTCGTGTTGCTGTTGTTCGGGTAGATTGGGTCCAAGAGAGACAAGTTAAACGTGTGCTCCAAATATATGTCATTGTCGCTTTCGTTCATCGGGTTAGAATATGTCATTTTGAAACCCCATATAGGGAACTTTAAAGTTCGTTTCCAAACAAAAACAATGCGCTTGACATCCTAATAAAAGTCACTCAGGTCTCATTTTAACATCACAAGTTGCAGCCAAGAAGACATGTAAAGCCTTCAATAAATGATAAAAAAAAGTCCAGTGGTTGCCAAAATCTTTTATAGCCTAGGTTACTGTAAACAAAAATAAAAAAGATTCTATTTTACAAAAATGTTTGCTCATCCCAAACCCAGAAGTAACCAATTCACCTTACTTAAACAAAATCAGTTTATATTTTTCTCTTCAATAGAACCCATCAAGTGTATTTATTTGGACCGCCGTGAAGCTCGGCAAGCCCGTGGTATTCCATTGGTGTCATCCTTTGCAACAACTCCAGATCTCAACACAGTCACAGCTGGTAGGGCTACATCACGTCTCAACCCAGCTCCTCCCTGGCATGTGTGCTCCGTGGCGCGCCACAGTGAGTGCTGTGTTTACATCTTCCACACGAGGGCGCCCGACACGTACAGGGCCTTTACGTCTCCTGGCCGCCTTCAGGCTACATTAATGACGCATAAAAATCTAGCGACAGTAAATTGTATTTACATGATAACAATATCTTAATGCAATATAGACTATATTAAAAAACAGTTTAATAAGTTAAACTAATGGAATCAAAATCATTAAATCCCCCCTCCACTCAAAAATGATACAGATTGGTGCAGAACCAAAGCACCATTTCTACATTCTCTAAAAGGAGACTTCCCTAAAAATCAACTGCCACAATTTATGGCATCACAAATAGTTTGAACTTGTCATTGTCTAGCAGGCAAAAACATGCAAATTACAGAGGAGCAATGTAACTGGAATCTTCAGAACACAAACACAGAAATTTAGTGTCCCTTATTTCCCAATTTTTCCAACCATAGCAATCCTTTCTGCCCAAAACTTCATTACGGTAAACACACCTGGAAAAAGTCATGATGTGTGCATGAAACATAACTAGGAGGTGAATCCGCTCACTAAAAGTACATAGGCTACAACATACAGTATTAGCATGTTTTTGAAGGACATGTTTTGCATCTGTCAATGCAAGAAAGTGTACGAAGAGACAGTAGAGCTGGCGTAGCTTAAGTCTTTAATTCGATTTTGGTAAGAAAATATCAGCTGTGGTTGAAATAGATGGTAAAATATGGGTCAAAACAGGGTCATGGCATCACAGCAGCAAGCGAGAGTCAACATGTATTTATCCATTTTGTTGACAGATTGTCTGAAAAGACAACTTTCTCTATCTACACTTTTCCTAACCTATCTTTTGTAGCTGTTTGCCAAATCGGTTGTTGTCTGGCGGGGTAAACATGAGTGTGTATTTACAGAAATCTATAATGATGTTTGGCATGGGGCGAGCACATAAATAATGCAATCCTAATTCACATATTTGTAGAGTTGTAGATATGTTGCTCAGATCTTTTCAGTAGTTTGTTTCTTTGCCAGAAAAGACATGAATCAAATACTGTTCAATATAGATTTTATTGGAAGGTTTAAAGATGTAGGCTTATGAATTAGTCACACTTAACATCCTGGAATGCTGGAAGAAAAAACAATTGTACTCCGCCTCCCTTCATGGAGAATGTAGCTGTAACAATTTCCTAAACATTAGAGTAGATGGGGATCAAAATTTGACAATAAAATGGGGTGAAAAAATCAAGACACCTTCTACAAACTCCATTGTGTCAGAAACATGTCAGAGGCGGTGCAGGGTGAATTGGTTCCATCTTTAGCTGTAATTCAGTTCCCTTACTGTATGTGAATGCAATTCTCTTGATAAACCAAACATGTGAAACAACCTTTCTTTAGGCATCATTCAAGAGAAGTATCCAACCTTCCATTAAAACACAACTTGGTACCAAGCCAGTTCTGTCTTTATGCGGATAAAGTGCCTGGGGGGCACAGCTGGGAAGTTTCCCAGTGACGTATTCCAGCTGTCGTCCCCTTGCATGCATAGCTTTAATAAAAGGTTGTGACCTCTACGGGTCCCTGGGGAGCCTTAAAGAGGTCAGAGGTTAAGAGGCAGTGTTGCAGAGTGGACAAACAAGCTCTGGGAAAGAGTCACGGCTGCAGACAGAGGAGCACCGCTGTGGTCAAAAAGCGGTGACACTTGGTTCCAGTATCGAGTCCTTTCAGGTTTTTATCGTGACTTTCAACGTGTACAGAGATGAGAAAAGCCATATCAAATAGCCTGGCGGTTGCACTGGCCCGTACCTAACACATGGAATGCAGCGTCAGTATTATTCAGATACTTTGAAATTGAGCAGTGTGCCTTTTTTATGGCTCAAATCTAGGTGAGGCCTGAACGGACACATCATGACATCATGTTTTCCTCTAGTTGTTTGACCTGGCCAGAATTGCCGGAATTACTGTCATTCAGTTTGTCATTTTCCCTCTAATTTACCTTCAATAATTTAGGTTATTGGACATTTTGGAAAGTCACTTGAAGGTGATGTTGCTCTCCTTAGATGTTGCTCTCCTTATCACAGAACAATAATCTCCTTATCACAGAACATATCTAATGCAGACATCCAATATTCCCACGCTCATGATAAGAAACTCAATCTTACCTCCAATAAAACTTTGAGTGTAAGATTAGTCAACAATTATTGTTGCTCATTGGGCCGTAATTCGTTCACTGTGTGCTGTGAATTCATATTCTCTCCAAGCCCTGCTGAAGATGCAGCTCATTTATAAACGAGATCCCTCTCTTGAATTATTAATTTAAAGTAACATTAAAATACCTGGCATGATATACCAAAAATAACTTTCTAAATAGTTTTTATGGAAGGCCATATAAGCATTGTCTAGTCTCTAGAACAGTGGTTCTTAACCTTGTTGGATGTACTGAACCCCACCAGTTTCATATGCGCATTCACCGAACCCACCGAACCCACCGAAGGGGGGCGTGTCACCACGAATCATATGAGTCGGGTGTGTCTTATCCTCCACCGAACCCCTAAGACTGACTCGCCGAACCCCTGGGGTTCGATCGAACCCAGGTTAAGAACCACTGATCTAGAAGAAGGCAAATTCAACCTTATTGACTTGCCAGGAGAGGCTAAAAAGCCATTATTCTTTTCTGCACTTTTTGTCTCTGTTTTACATTGCTTACATTAGCTGGTAAAATCCCATGTTACATTATCAATGAACATTTAAAATCCACTTCCTCTGTTCTTTTTCACAGAGAACTGAGCAATACATAAAAAATTAAATGAATGAAGACAGTAGCATACACAGCACAGGAAGAGGCATAAACAGCTATTTGTTCAAGGAACCCAACCACGTAAGATCGCTGGCTGCCCTGAATAGGCGCTGTACTGTACTAAGATAGGCTACTTCATATTTGACCATTGTGTACACTCAAAGCCCGATCATATTGTTGTTGTGTGCATTAAGGAGAGGGAACGTTTGCTGCTTTTAGTGAACTTTTGGAACAAAACATACATTTGTATATATTTCTTCAGAAACGCTTCCTTTCGTTTTTTATTAAACACTCTCTGTGATTGATAGCTTTCTAGCATATGAAACACCTTGGCAACTGGGGACACGTACACTCTATTTTGTTTTGCCCATGTTTATTTTGTGGACCAACCATATTTTTTTTCAGAAATGACTTAATAGATTATATAAACAGAACTGCCAAAATAAGTCTTTCATTAATAGGCGGTAGGCTGAATTGTCATTGTATTACCTCAAACAGCAGCACAATTTATATGTAATTGTACGAGATATGAGATTGTTGGTTTGATTGTACAAGTTAGTGTGTTCATATAGGACTATATAGTGCTGCATTAATAAGCAAAACCATAACAGAGAAGTCCCCGAGGAGCAGGTAATGAAACACCTTCCTAATAGTTTTCTATGTTATGGTATTGTTACTTACTTACAACAACATAAAATAAACTTTTACCCACCTCTTATGCTAATATTTCAAAAACCCATGCAAAAACTATTGGTATGCAGTTGCCATAGAAATACAAAACAGAAGAATGTTGTCATTCTCCTGTAATCTAATTAGCTGTGTTCAAACTTTTTGCTCTGCAGAAATGACTAAGTGGTTTTCATGGTTAGCAGCCTGCCTTGGTTTTACTCAGTCCAAAAGTCGTTGGCCTCTATTAAAATCGTTTGGTATTTCCTTTGATAATCTGCATGCATGGCAGACAGCCAGTGCAAAAGAATCTCTGCCATTCAGATGTAATTATCATGCGTGTGGATTTAGGATCATTGTGCAGTATTCTCTCATTCTTGAGATATGACACGTCTGCGATATCATTTGATAAAATGAAATGCTGCAAGTTGCCCAGAATATAGCTGCCCTCTAAGAGACTTGACGCTAATGTGTCTTTATGGTTTTCACTCATTGGAGAGTGAGGACACTGTGTATATAAAAGTATTTTGTGTTGTGACATTATCTGATGACCAGATACGATAAGGCTTTAAGTCACAGCAGGAATGAAACACAATCCAAAATAGAATTAAATAAAATTACAATAGAACTGATACCTTTTATCACTACAAGAAATTGCTTGACACTTGAGCTTGCTATATAAAAGATATAACAATGTACTGATACAACAATGCATGACTCACACAAAATCTTTCTCTGAAGGATATTGTGGTTGGCTTTGATCATCTTGGACACTGATGTTCAACCTTGTGTCAAGATGGATATCAAAGAAACCTGGATTAAAAGAAACACAACTCCCTCTGGAAACTTTACATTTTACATAAGCCTTTCTCCCCGTGGTGATGCAAGAAAGCTGTTACAAGATCCAGAGAAACACAAGAATGCGCAGGCACATGCACACTCAAATTCACCTGCAGGCCCAGAACAATCGTTCCACGGCCAAAATATTGACGGCGCGCCATCTTATCAGTTCATGACAGAGCATTGAGCTGCAGCCAACCTGTGGTCATGTGATGCACTAATATCACTTCCCCAGAAGGGGTTTTTATGCCTGTCTGTCTTAATAGGGTCAGGCACAATTCTCTCAAATTCGCTGCTGGAATGCCTCTGGCCATGCAGGAACATTCCAGCACGGCGTTTTCTGTCTACCGCATGGACATCTGTGTGTGGCCGCCTCTGTGCATATGAAGTGCAATTTGTTTAAGTTACTGATAATATAACACACAATATTCTTTAAATTTATTGACTTTTAGCATATTTTGAGGGGTTACCCAGGCCAAAAACAGGGGTGAAAAATGGCTTCTTTTTTGTGTAATTCAGTTTTTGGCACTTGCATTTTCATCATAAGCAAAAAGCAGAATTATATACCTCAGTGTAATGAAAGTGTTTTAATGGTTTGCTCTCCCTGCAAGAGCACCCTTATCGGAGGGGAAAACGTGTTGCATTCACAGCTTCGTTTTAATGGCACGCAAAGGGGTGCATCTATCTTCCCTACAGCATCGTTAACGCCAGCGAGACCGAAGACCATTTACCGGTGGAGAGAGGAGAATGTCATCATGGGTGTGTTTCATAACCGCCACCTGTCATTTTGCTGCTCGTTTCAGATTTGCCTTGCACTTGGGCCCGAACAATTGGCCTAGCGGTTTAAGCCTTATCCGATATGAACTTGCGTTAGCTACCAAGGTCATGTGGGCTGTATTTGCATTAGCGTTAACAAGGGAAAGTCAAGCTACTGTAGCTTTCCACTCACTCTTTTTGATTTAGATGTGGTTTAATCACAGCTATAGTCCTTGACAGGGAAAGTCTTTGTGGGGTCCCAAATTTGTTCCTCATATGACTGCATTTACTTTGAGTTATTAAAGAATCCATTTATATTAGCAATGCTAATATTGGTGTAGTAGTTAATTGATATTTTTTGGAGCCTAAGCTCTGAATTTGAGATGTTTGCAGGTTTTCCCTTACAGGTCTGGGAGCAGCGTAAAAATAAGCATAGGGCTGTAATGACAGCTGTGGAATGCAAACCATATTGTGATTGTTTGGTTGGATTGGCACTTTCTGAGATTATTCTGTTTGTTCAAGGGCCCTAGAAGGCATGGCAGGGTGCCTGAGATATACCAGCACACTCTGGGGAGAAACAGTGCGATTAGTGTGGAGACTGCAAGTGAGGCTGTTTTGGAATAAGCGATGCAATACTATATTCCAGAATGGAGGATGATGTCACACCAAGGGTCGGATGGGAGACATACTGTATGGAATCAAGATGGGAAGAATTTTTTTTTTTAAAGTGACACTTTTTTTTTTACTCGTTTTGTGTCAGGAATTAACCTTGTGGTTGAAACCAGCATTACAAAAAGGTTATGGTTTAAAACTCGTCCAGTGTATGCCCCTCCCACACCTCAGTGTATCTTGCGTTCCTCTCTTCCCCC
>JAODLI010003196.1:0-10043 GCA_027575585.1 Percopsis omiscomaycus | reverse complement strand
AAAAAGTACAATTCCTAAAAAAGACTACTCAATTACAGTAATGAGAGTATTTGTAATTCGTTACTTTACACCACTGAGTATGACTCATAGGAGACCATATATAACGTTCAGGTGAAATAACAACAAAAAACAATAACAATGGGGTAGTGGGTGCTGACATGCCCTAAATGTACAACCTCAAACACAACTACAACATATGAACATGTTACAATAGCAAAACGTATCTTTTCAAAAGACTCTACTCCTTTAACCTATAAAAAAAGAAAACAAGAATCCAACAATTTCATAACTCACGCTTAAAACAGCCCCCAAATACCCTACACCGGCAGCACTTCTAATATGGTATAGGCTTCTTGAGATGTTGTGTGGGTGTGCACTTTGAGTTAGCGAATTGAAATACACCTGTTGGGTCCGTAAAACATGCTCCCATTTTAACTGGTGACCACCATAAAACCAACTGAAAATTAAGAGTGATCGCTCTGGTTTTGGGCAAACACGGCAGTAATTGATTTTCTTGGAAAATCTATTATTTTACATACGTTTTTCGTACACGTGGATTTTTTCTCAAATAATCAAAGTTTTCAATAATTGCCTTTTGCCAATTCATTATCCAATAAGCAACTCATGATGTGAGTGCAGTGAATCTGGTCACGTCAAGTGACCAGATTCAATACAGTCTCAAAGGGCTGCTCAGGCCCATATTTCACATAACTGACATGTGCACACATTAGCCTACCGTGGAAATGTGGAAGAATGCGTTTCCTGTAACATCTTTAAAGCAGAGTCCCCCATCACATTTTAAACATTATATCCATTAACAGAGAAAGCCAGAAGTAAATTTACCCAGTTCACATACAGAACAGTGCTATTATGATATTATGACATTTCCGAGCTTATCATATTGTGATACTGAATCACCATCTGATGCTATTATAATTACCTCGTGTGTATTTTAGCCTATTTTCTATTTTATTGTCAGGGCAGTTAAACATAATGTATTTGGGTCGTGTCTCTAATTTGCAAACGATTGATGTGCAAATAGCCAACCGCTGATAAATATTTTGAGTTGCGTGGCCTCTAGTGGCTTTGTTCTACTGTCAGCAACTGTATGCGGTGTGCAAGCAATGTCAACTGAGCAGGCGCTCTGATGGCGCTGCTTGTCCTCGACACCTTTTTTTATCGGTCTGTTGTCGATTGTCACCATGGGTTGCCACCCTTGTTCGTGTGTGTGCTCTCATCCTCCAGCTCCTATCACCGGAGCGTCTGGCTATAGATGTCATGCCAAAAAGGTCTCCCCAGTCAATATTGTTCCTTTTCCTACAGTATAGAACTATTTTTCTACGAAAACGAATGCACTGTCTCTACACGCTGCATGATAAAACAACTGTAGACAAAGGGAAAACATAGACTAGACTACTATTTGAATGCCGTCTGTGATAGACAGCATGATGACCTAATAGGCTGTAGACTAGCCTATTAGCCTAAGGTCGGACAATGAAAGTAGCGCAAATGGCAAGCAGGGAAAAACAGTAGCCTACTTTACATGCATTATATGCATAACAACCTACTGATAATCACGAGGTTTCTAACAGTCCAAATTACAGGCAAATGGACCAATTCTTTTGGGGGAAATATCGGCACAACACCGGGTGGGCGAAGTGGGGTGTGTCTGCGAACGAGAGAGAGAAGGCTGGGCGTGCATTTCGTCAGTCACAGTGTAGAAAGACTACACACGACTCAGGGGAGGGATAAATGCTGCAAAATCAGAAATTGATTCGACTCCGGCAGTGACAGTAATCTAACTCTTGTTTGTAGTCTACTCGGAAGAGGGAGAGGGAGAGAGAGAGGGAAAGAAAGACAGGTCTGACACCATGAAGAAACACCAGAGTCCTGCTAAACAGCAGCAACCACCGGCGGATGCTCCTGTGGTAGTCAACGAGATTACCGCGCAACAACTGAACGAGCTCATATCCAACGGCAGTGGACTTTACAGCTTGCCCACGCAACATTTCCACGAGGTCTTCCCCAGAATATACGTCGGTAACGCGTAAGTCATTTATAGTATCAGAAAATGAGAGCAAATTCTGTTTCACCCTGCGAACAAAATCCTTGGCAGAGGAGGCAGACAGGTAGGCTAGATAAGGGTGTTTCATTGTTTTAGCAACACGCGCGGCGTGTCAGGTAACATGGACTGGGTGTGCTCAGCTCATATTGATTGTTTCTAACGGATAAAGCGACAGACTGTTGTAAACAAGTATTTGGTTCGTGGGTAAATCAATAGAGTAGTATAGATAGCCAGCCAAGAATAACGATAATCCAGATGCGTCTGATGAATTTAGGATACTTCTCATATCGCGATAGTTTATTCCACACCATTTAGCATCCTTTCTGAATGAAAGAATTGGGTTCGTGACGCTCCTCTTTAAATGTTCGTGCTCGGACGTGAAGGACGACACGAAGACCCCTTTGATTATGAAACCCGCCACCACGAAAGCCTGGCATTCAATCGATTTTTTTTGGGCTACAGCATATCCCCAATTACAACACCAAACAAGATGTTTTACTGTGATCAATTAAAAACACATTTAATCTCGCGGGCTCCTCTCGGATTCATTCAAAACAAAGATCGACTGTCCACACGTGAATTTTGCCCTGAAACTGTACAGTCGTGAGTGAAATCCTGCATTGATTGTGGGCCTACGTGGGGCTAAAAATAGAATACACACTGTTTGATACCTTCGATGACATGGGGCTTAGGCTATAAAGCCTACTGTGCACTGCTCATTTGTATCAAACAACATAACAATTATTTTGCTGCCTCTACAGGGAATACTATTTGAAGATAAAACATGTGCAGTACAAAACTGAAATTATGCACTCATTGATACTGATTAGGAAAATGAACACACTCCAATACCTATCTGTTAAGTCATAGGCTACTATTGTTTGATTTATATTTGATCATATCACATGATGGCACACACACACACACACACACACACACACACACACACACACACACACACACACACACACAGAGATAAAATAAAAACGACAAAATATAAATCTGGTAGTTATATTTCTGTGAAACTGCATTGCATATGAGAAGAACATGAGCAGTCTTCATCCACATAAGAAGTCTTGTACAATAAATTATACAGTTGAATCAATGTATGGTTTAAAAAGTATAGCCTTACCAATATATCAAAGGGCCAGATATTATTGGTTGAGCACAGATAAATAGATATAACTGTAGATTCTGGGCAATAGCACATCTTGGCAGCTTTAGAATTGTAATTTACTTCAAGAAGAACATAATTTTTCCAGTGCCCGCAGGTGCAATCAAATTTAAGCATCATTCAACTTTACTGGTGTGCTGATATAGCTGTATTTCACGTTTAATTTTAACGATTTATACGTTGTCTTTATTTCACCCACTAGAGGGCAGTATAAGACTATAACCATTGCAAATAAAAGTGAAGTGATTCAGGAAGGTGAGAGAGATCAGACTTGTAGCTTCAGCTGCATCATGTTAGCTCCTGTTTTTGCCAAATCATTTCACAGTTTTTTAGGGGTGTCCCCAACTAAGAATTTACTTAGCCAAATCTCATTCGTCAAGTCTTGCCTATCATTGACTGATCGTTGATCATTGAATCCTGTTTTGTTTTTTTTGCTCATTGATCCATATCAATTACATTGGGGGGTCTGGCCGACCGGTAGTGCATTTTAGTATGTCAGAATACCACAGGCATATCAGTGAGACAGTCAGATGAATGGCTATCTATAGCCTACAAAAAAGAGCTAATAACACGATAATATCAATTGCAACACTGCATAGGCCTAACCCTTGTTACGAGAGTGGCTACAAACACAAATTGAACAATGTGTAATGTGTAAAAAATCTGAATGTGTAACTTCCTCACAGAAACCGCAATCATAACATGCCACGGCGAGCCAGAAAAAAACACTGTCCTGCGACTACTATGCCTACACAAGGCGGAGTCTTGTCACGATGCGACATTTCTAATCTTCAAACTTAATCCCATGGGAATGGGTGGACTGACTCACTAAATAAATAAATAATAATCTAGCGATGATTATAAAATCAATCTCCATTGTGATAGCTGATTTACGGTAGAAATCACACGGTCAAATGCAAAGCGTAAGAGTGTCATCCCGAGACTGTTCCAGAGGAAAATCTTCCACCTGGGGAAAACCCACCTGAGGATCAGTGTCGGGTAGCCTCGCCTCATCGCTGAGAACAGTACACATTTTACATGTACCTACTAGGGCTGCACGATGTTGGGGAAAAAACGGACAATGCAATATTTATTTTTCTGCGATATATATTGCGATATGAAAAGAAATACAGGATTTTTCACTTTCAATGCAGTGCGATTGCATTTTAGGTCCAAAAGATGGCGATACACGCACGTGTTGTGATCGTGAGCGAATACCCACTTCATATGCAGAACACTTCCTGGTCCATGTTTACACACCAGAAGTCACTGCAATCGAGAGACTATGGGATTTACTGTACATTACAAGTTGTTTTATTCGATCAAACACAACTTTGATCGACAAACAAACAACAAAGGTACAACACAGTTGTTGTTTGTTATGATAACAATGGAAGTTTGTATATGTAAGTTCTTTTACGGCTAGTTCAATGGGTGTTCATCAATATCGTAGTGGCATGTGTAAGCCACATGCCACTACGATATTTATTAACTTTTAGCTCTGATGTATCATAGACTCCCACACACTTTTAACCAAAAATAATTACAGACCATACAATATTTTTCAGGGACCTACTACAGGAACACTACAGTATGATGTTTTTAATCTACATAGGCCATATATAGAATCTTGTGCAGTATAGAAACAATTGAGCAATGCCCATTTTCAAGTGTCTCTTTTCAATCTATCACTTGGCTCCTGGCAAGAGCATGGTGGAAGGGGGTGAGTGGGACAGAATGCAAGCACATTACCTCGGCGCTACAACAAAATCAATCTGAATATGCCAGTATCCCTCCCTGGCCAAGTTTCCGAACAACATATTGGCATCCTTGTTCTTAACTCTAATCACACAGGGCCTGAGGCTAAAAAATGTAAAAGCTACGGTAACATGGATTTAATCCTTTGTGGTTTTTCCTTTGTTTCCCTTTCTCAGTTATCGTTTTATTACCCGACATATAACCTATGGCTGTAATTAATGTGCAGAAAGCTAATTCACAATATAGATATTATGAAATACAGCGAAGATGATGTCCCATTTGTTATATTTACATGTCCTCTGCGCTAAGAGTTGGCTAACCAAATAGCCAAGTTTCAAATACTCGCAATGTAACATTGTCAACAAGGAGAATTCAAATGATAACATTTTAACTTACATAAATTACATAACCTACTATGGGTCTCATAAACATAAATCAGTTAACTACATTTCAAAGTATTTCTCAGAGTTCCAAACTAAAATTCCCTCCAAAAAAACTGAAAGCACTGCTTTCACCGGGCCGCACCTTTGAATTGATGCAAGTGCTCTTTCATGGTACCAGCCACTTACTGTACATCCAGTCATTAGTCAGGGTATATTCAACCTGACAAATTAAGCAATAGCGTGATCAGCTACTGGGCGGAGCAGTCCTCACAGCTTTCCAGTACATAAATGCCTTTACTATGTTCATTGCCGGGCTTAAAGAGAATATAAGCAGCTAGGGAAACATGTTACCTTATTTGGCTTCTGTTTATTTCTTTCCAGATTGTGTATAGTAAGAGATGTAAATATTTTTTAGACTGAATTTTCGAATTAAACAGGTTTTTTAGGATAGAATTAAAAAATTATATTCATCTTGAATTCATATGCCAAATTATTTCCCTGTTCCTAATCTGTTCCAAAGCAGCTACATCAAGAAAATCAGGAAAATGCTGCTTGCAGCGTAGGTGCAGACTTAAGTTAAAGTTGTATTTGGAGAACACTTTGGCTCTTTGAGAAGCTGGTATTCAATAATGGATGACCTGGGATTGCAGATAGCAGGGTGAGGAGTGTGGGACAGGCCAGATGAATAGACCGGAAGCCATTAGATGTGCACTCCATACATCCTAGTGTATCTACATACAGTACTACTGTATGTACTGTAATGGCTGCATACAAATACACATAGAGACACCCCACTGAAGTCACGCGCACATGCAGTTGAAACAGTTGAAACACACACTTAAAAAATGAAAGACTTAATGTTGCTTTGTTGCATTTAAAGTACGCATACTTCACACTCGACCCATTTCATTACTGAATAGTGACACATTTGCACTCACTCAAAACACAGAGCTGAACAGATTCCTCACGGAGCTCTGCGATACTCCACTGACAGCACCGCCGCTGACAAAGGGACAGATGGTCAGTCATGTCTCTGCTGCACCCATGACCCTAAACGGTGGCAAACTTATTCATTAGTTGTCAGTGTGGGTCTGATGACCTGCTGACGTCTCTAGGGACGTGTGCGAGGTCACCCAGCATCTGCAGCCTCACATTGGCTGCAAACACGCTGGTGGATACCCTCCTGTCAGTGTGAGCATTGCCTTGAAGATTCACGACTATGAGTGTCATTAATTCAATGTATTTCTCAATAATGCAATAATTGTACTGTACATTTTAATATTGAAAGAGAGAGATTGTCCAATGCTGTATTGTTTTCTGGTCATGTGACATTGCAATTGCGAGAAAATAACACCAAAACATGGACAATTGACGGTAAAATGTAAGTGTAGAAAAAGATCGAAGGCATGTAAAAACAATTATGACATTTTAAAGCATCCCCAGATGTTTCTTCTTTCCTGCTGTCCTTTGGAGCCCGAAATGAAATGCAACACAAAACTAGAACAGAAATGCAGACATTTGTCCAACCCAAGTATCTATTTTTTTGTTTCCATTGTTCTTTCTAATACTCAGTTCTTCTTAATATTCTTCTTTGGGTCCTTTCTGCTCTTCCTCCCTGGATGTACAATGGTCTGCTTCCCATAGAACTAGTAAAAGTAGAATTGTTTTTTTTTATTATAATGCTACACCATATTGTATTCATTCTAGTTGTGCTGTACAGGGGCTGCTGCCTGCTGCCTGGCAGGTCTGTTCTGCTCAAAACAAAAATGCTGCACTCACTGTTCCCTTTGGGACAAACTAATGGTGAGATAAATAGATGCACCTGTAAACCAGTGTAGCATTAATACTCTCAGGGTGACAGGCTTGACATTCACTGCAGCACCTCATAGGGAAAAATGTACAGTAGCCTGTGTACACAAAGCACTGGAAGGTTCTTTGTATATCCCTGTATGTAATTGTGGGTCAGATGCATATTCAATATGAGGTGTTGTGACTAACATTTGCCATTGTAATAAGAGACTAAAGAAAATGTACTAGTATGAAATGTACAATGACTGGAGTAAAGCACGGGAACCTTTTGAGTGCTTTACTCCAGGACGGAACAGTTGAATTCGACACCAGTTGTGCTGTTAAAATCCACATCGATATTAAATCTCAGCCCTCTCTGACTTTACCCTGTATCTCGTGATCTTATGTTCCAAGGTTTGTAGCCCAGAATGTGATGCGTCTACAGAAACTTGGAGTGACGCACATCCTCAACGTGGCGGAGGGGAACTCCTTCATGCACGTCAACACGAATTCAGAGTTCTATGCGGGCAGTGGCATTACGTACCATGGCATCAAGGCCAACGACACAGAGCAGTTCAACATCAGTGCCTACTTTGAGGAGGGCGCCGATTTTATCGACAAGGCCCTGGCACACAATAAAGGTAGGACCACGATGCACTGTGTGGACTCTGCTCTTTTCTTTTCATTCTTATATTTTTTGTAGGAAACCACTAAGAAACAAACGCAGCAAACCAAAAACAAACTATGAATCTTTTTTTTAAACGTATAGAATAACCATATGCCTTGCTCTAGCAGAAGTGAAGTCAGTGGTTCTAAAAATATTTTGGCTTCTGTACCCCATTTTTTTCAACACTAAACTATATAAGAAAAATACAAATATAAGATTGAATTATTCAAATATAGTATTATATTTTGAAGGTTGTTCATATGCTACAACATTACACACAAAAACACCCTATAATGGTGCACACAGCTATATTTTAGGGATTTATTTATTTATAGGCTTATTTAAACATATTTTATTTTATTAAACATATTATTTAAACATTCATTATTATGAAATTATATGGTTTCCATTTTTTTCACGTACCCCCTGTAGTACCTCCAAGTACCCTTAGGGGTACATGTACCTCCATTTGAGAAACACACTTCAAACAACAGCAGAGGAGAACTAAGGCACACAACCACTTCTGTCTACGCTCGTGCCCTGCACACACAGGAGGGTGAGAGTGACAAGAGGGATGTTTCCAAACCCCACAAGCATGAGGATGCAAAGTTATTGTTTTGATCGCTTATTAGAAATCTAATTAGATTCAAATTAGAAAGCAAATTTAATTGGCAATAGGATATGTTTAACCACATTCTTACAGAGCTTATTCACAATGTCATACCATTTTGTCAAGAAGTTAACCTGAATCAATGATCAAATGTATTTATTTATCCAAATTTTAAAGTCCTCCCATGGCCCAGTAGGGGGTCCCGGCCCACACTTTAAAAAAAACCCATCTTAATCTAACGTGAGGGGAGGAGGGGGATAATACTGGATGTGGGATTGTTGTGTGTCTCAAGCTAAATCTGACACACTCCAGAGCCCTGCCCCACATTCCATTATCAGATCAGGTCCCATGACGCCAAGCGCTACAAAGACATTCCACGAGTGATACACCTGTTGTGCAGAAATAGACCCCCAACACATTTTTGGCCTAGGTCAGTTAAGCTAAAGAGATGAGGCGAAGCGATGCTCTGCCAGGTTTGTATTGTCGTATCCACGCCCTGTCAGTCGCATTCTCCATCAGAAGGAAAAGAAGTGCACATGAACAGGATATTGATTTCTAGATCTAACAACTTAAAATACAGTTTGTGTTGAGGGTAAACAGAAACTTTGGGGCCTCAATCTGCCTGCCCCCCACTCCATGTCTCCCAGAGCTGGATCGCTGGGACCTCTGTCCCAAAATGACACCCCCTAGGGACGCATTTAATTGGGGTCCTGAACCCTGTGCTTTATGGCATGGATTTAAAGGGATAGAGCGAGGCACAGGGAGGACAGGATGAGAGAGAAGACAGGGGAGGGGTAGGGGAGAAGAGGAGTTTTGTGACGGGACACCTTGTGCTACAGTGTGCTCTCTGTGACATTATCTGTGACACGTTGGGACCCACCGCTCTTATTGAGGCATGTTTACGGTTGCCAGTACATGAAGGGTAGGGAGGGTTTGTTGCTACCCAGAGAGCATTAAAACATGGCAAACATTCGTAACACGCCTTTTGTGTCTAGCCCTGTATGATTACACTGTACCGACAGTAGACACACAAGTGCAGGAGAGTCTAGGGGTCTGGGTGTTTCTACCAAAAGGGCCTGGGTTCAAACGAGTTAAAGGTGCTGTATAAGGGGTGAGTATGAGTAAAATGATGACAGACAGATTCTTAGGGCCCTATTTTAACGATGTAAGCGCACCGTCTAAAGCGCATGGCGCAAGTGCTTTTAGTCTTGTTCGATGTCCAAATCTTCGTTTGCTAGTTTAACCGCGGAAAGAATGGTCACAGCGCCAGGCGCATGGTTCAAAAGGGTTGTACTCACTCTCTTAATTATTCATGGGTGTGTTATGGGCATACACCAATCAGAGTGTCATCTCCCATTCCCTTTAAGAGCCAGGTGTGCTTGCACCTTGAACCTAAAATGACCACACCTCCTTTTTAAACTAACACGCTCAGATGGATTTGCTATTTAAACAATGTAGGCGCTGGTCAGAAACTAGCAAAAACACTTTTTGCGCCGAGTGTAAGATAGGGCCCTCAATACCAGTACACGAGAGAGAGAGAGAGAGAGAGAGAGAGAGAGAGAGAGAGAGAGAGAGAGAGAGAGAGAGAGAGAGAGAGA
>JAODLI010003195.1:0-10045 GCA_027575585.1 Percopsis omiscomaycus | reverse complement strand
TATAGTTCCCTCTGGTTTTGTCCAAGTAGATGTAGATACTGCCTAGTTGCCTCCCACGTGTATACGTATCACTAGCCTACAGTATAATTAAAAAGGCCAACATTCAGTAATTCTTGGTTTATTCCACTCCTCAGAGAAGAGGATATGCAGTGAAAATAATAGAAGATAAAAGCAACTTTAGAAGGATTACCATTCATTAAGGTCCGCTGGCTCTTTAATGGATACCAAGTGAATTCAAACAGATCCTGGCAACAAAGCCCAACTTGCCCCGACCGTAATAGAGGGAGCTATTTTTTTTATAATTGTTGTCTCATTACACACAGCTTCTGTGACCTCTCCTGATGAACCACATTAATCAGTTTCACTCAGGTCAGACCTGGCTCGCTGCTGTACGTGGGCCTGCTCTGTGTAACGCTGACCTTTCTGTCAGCCGCTCGGCATGGGTCAGCACCATGCAACACATTGAAAACCAAAATCTTCCCTGCCTTTGAATTGATGTTAACATTCATTATGTTTAAGGGTTAAAATTGTCATGTGGAAATACAAATATACTTTTTTTTTTAACAATTTGCTGGAATGCCAAAAGCAATTGTTATCTTTTGTTTTCCCTGAAATTGCTAAGAGGAAGACACAGGCTCTTGTGATTAAAATAGGTGGACGAGGACTACTGTAAATATGTAGGTGCCTTGCTCCAAGTCTGACCCCTAACACAGCCGTGGTCTACAATAACAACCTGCTAGACCAATGACATTCTTTTGGTGTTTTCTAATTATGCGCCATTATGAGAGTATGCAGGTTTTAATGTCAACCAATCACGACACCAGCTGATGTTAATAATTGGTTCAACCTCCTCTGTTAAAACTGTGCTTGTTAATTCAGTCAGCTGGTGGAATGATTAACATAATGGGGAGGCTATATAGTTTGGACATTCGAATCAATTCTCCTGTCTCCTGTCATGAACTGTTTGTGCCTACGATGGCCAATGGATATTCATAACAGCATGTCATGGTACTCCAGCTTGGATAATTTTGGCAATTACAATCATTATAATTTTTTTTTTCCACTTCCTACTTGGATATTTGGTTTCATAATTATGCTTCATATAAACAATTATTCAGCCAAATTTCAAAGGTTACATCCTTTTACAGTGCTCTTATCTAGCCACAGTACAACAACTATCGCGACATATCTTAACCGTGACTGACTTAAACCTAATCTAATCATAGTCAAATCTATATTTAACCAGGAAAAGTCTCATTGTGAATAGAAATCTCCTTTCTATTGCGTCTTGATCTGAGAGGGAATGACAAAAACACAGTAAGACAGTAAGACAGTTAAAAATGAATGAATCTAAATGATACATTTGATTTGATTACAGTATATTTAATAAACCAAATCTATTGTTTTTGTTCAACCTCCAATGCCTTCCAGTTTCACATCTACAACGTTAATTGAAGAGACACACACCACTATAGACGATGATAGAGACTGACGATATTGACACATCTTGTATAAACAGACATTGAGCGACGTTGAAGTTATGTTTCTGTGAATCAAAGGAACATACTGGAGGTTGGGAAATTTGGAACCTTAAAAGTTGTATAAAGTTAAGGCAGGCCCAGGGATCCCTCCTTCCAACACCTCTTCAGCAGTTACATCATTAAGTGATGTTCTATCACAGCTGTGCAGAGCCTGCTCCAATCCATAGTGTTTCTGTTGAGGGCCTCTTGTGCCAATCAACCAGCATGGCACAGGATTTAAAGCAAGTCAGTACTTTTATGGGGAGAGGCCAATGACCTTCACGCTTAGTGGGAAATGTCTGGTAAAGACGATCAAAGTAGTACTGTGTGTATGTGTGCGTGCACATGTGCGTGAGCTCACATATATGTGAGTAAACGTTGTTCTTTCACCATCTCATTGTCTAAAAAAATCAATTCCAACCCGTCACTCAAGTGGAGACCTGGTTTGACCATTGCTCTTCCTTGGGCAAAGGCTAATGTTAGCATCTTACTTGTCCTATGTACACGACATGGAAGTTTAATAACAGAGTTCACATCGCCAGACTCTATATATGAAATTATAGGACTACATATGGAATTATAGGACTGTAGCAGTGAAGGCATATTTAGCAGCTAAATCATCAGTAAGTGCTGCCTGGGTGATAAAGCTTGCTCAATGTGGTACATTTTTCACTATGCTCACACAAATATACATTGTAATTGATCAAAATTAACTAGCAGAGAGGGAGAGATTGGAAAGTGGGGAAAGGGTTTTTATTACATTTCCCTATTTGAACTCAGAGACTCATTCAAGTGTTTTTACTGCTTGTCCCAGTTATTCGATTATTTGAAAAGTCCTTCATTGGTAACCTAATTCTAGTTTGCTTCCTTTGTTCTATGGATGTATCCTTGTACAATGAAACAATCTTTTCTTTTGTTAATATTGCAATATGCTTCTGTAATGTACTGTAAGTAGCCTAGAAAACACCACAAGGAACTATCATACTGCTATTGTTCCTGGTTAAGATATTGGGCAAATATATAAAGCACCAAGATAACGTCAACAATCATCAGTCACCCAGATTAAACTGGACATGTGGTCCTGTACATCAACAATAAAAATATCCCTTCTTAACAAACAATAGAAATTAAGTTTATTCCGCCCTGCTTCATAGCATCTCTATAGATAAAGTCTAGACCGACACAACTTTTAGTCCAATTCAAAAGCCTATACTTATTTGTGTCCTTGATACTGTAATAAAATATCAAATGGCCATGGTCATATCTACACATCTTCATTACCATGTCATTGCTCTTGTTTGGAGCTCAGTTTCAGATAATCATGCTGAGGGTAATATTGCACCATAATTCAACATGATAGGGGCAGATTAGTTACTGTGCCATCATTTCCATGGTAGTTTATGAATTATAATTACATGACGTTTCAGGCTTAGAGAGGCATGCAAATGAGCAGAAGTCATTACAAGCATTAGAATCACACCACCTAATTACGACATTGTGCTTGGTTATGACGTTGACACCGACATTCATTTTGGATGCACCACTCAATTGCCTATGTAGAAATCTCTTACAATTACTAGCTAATTGCCTTGGTAAATTGAATAATAGCAATAGCCTATAGGTTAGGTCTAAAAACATTAAAAAGCCAAATCAATATAGTTTAACAGAAGGGTGCATTGCAAAATCAATACAGCAGTGTCAAGGGTTAAGGTTGGTAGATAGTAAATACCTACCTGGTGTTCTACCAAACACGCCACTTAACTCCTTCCTACGGATTTTGTCACCTGTTTTTGACATAAGTAAAATGTTTGTGATTTCAGTCAGTTGTGTGTCCTCGCCATTGTAAATGATTTGTTATTATTACTGTATGTGGCAAATGTTTAACTTTTCAAGGTGACACATTAAAGGGACACTCCACGATCGAAACACAACTGTGTGAGCACAGGAAGAGCATTTAGGCGCGGCAAGGGTTTCAACCAATCATTCATGCATAGGGATGTCTAATCGAAATTCTTACTATTGTGTGTATGTGTGTGTTTGTTTGCGCATGTGTGTGTGTTTGTGTGCTTGTGCATGTGCATGTATCAAAGAAAGTAAAATAGAGAAATGAATGGCCCTTTCTAAGCCACCAGAACATACAGTAAATGCTTTATTATAATCCTTATGGAATGCTACCTCTAACTCTGGAGGCAATTGTTTGCAAATTGGTCTATTTAAAGTATATCTTCGTCTCGGGAGGCTTTGTGGCCCTTGGGTCTTGAAATAAGTATTTCAAAAATGATTTCACTTTAACACAGAGGGTATTTTCAAACTGAAAACATAGAAATACAGCGGGGATTAAAAGCTGTAATAATTTGTATATGTGTACGTAGGCTACTGTTTTGAATGCATCCTTTATTTAAAATATATATAAATCTGAAATATAAGATTTAGATGGAAATTGGTCCTTCTAAATACTTCTGGTGTCAATGTGGTATATAAGACATTGAGACATAATAATGTGAGAGTTATAGTTACATGTCATTGTCATGTGGATTACCATCATACATGAAATATATTAATATATTTACATAAGATTAGTCTAATTAACATTGCTATTTCTGTGAGATCAATATCTCCCTTTAAAAAAATAATTACGGGAATGCAAAGACCATCTAGAAGCTATACTGTATGAACACATTGAAACCATACCAGTTACAAGCATGCTACTGGGGTTTTGGCTGCTATAGGCCTCCACCCTGCAGTGCTGCAGTCCTGTTGGTTGTGTTATACAATAAGGGGTTTATTCTGTTGTGTACAAAAGAAACTCATAACAACCCAAACTTTAGAATCAGCTTTTCCAACTCGCCATCCCTACAGTACCTTTGTCATATACTATAACTATCACTGTTCCATCACACTACCTTGAAAGCAATCTGTCAAGGTAATTTCATTTTTTCCATATTTTTTTTGACATTGAATCCAATTATGATTTCCAATTGGGATGGGGAGACCAGCTAGTGAACAGTGTGCCGTGTGAGTCCACTGGAAAAAGGCCGCACCTCTCTCAGTGCTGTCAGATGTGGACAGGTTGGTTCGGGGGGGGGGGGAAACAAAATAATTGCCTGCCTCAAGTGCACCCTTCATAGAGGCTTTTCCAAAACCGTAAAACTATAGTGATTTGACATGTGATATGTATTTTAATAAACATGAGAGATAGCCCTCTTGACCAGTCTGTCAATCAGCATAGTAGAACTCCACACTAAGCTATGTATACTTTTCTAGTTATTAGTAGGAGCGGGCTAACTGCTCGGAAGTCTATGCCCAATACCAACAGCAGGTATAGCAATTTGTGAAAATTAGCAGGCGGAGAGACAGACCAAGGCACTAACCCGGGCCAAGGGCCAAACACTGTTGCATCCATTAATTAAATAGTCGATGGCAATTGCAACAGCTGGGTTATGTTGGCTAGCAGTGTGACTTCTTGTTGGGTTAAAGCCCAAAATATACCACCAGACACCACCCCACCGTCGGTAAAAATAGTAGGGTGCCTGCTGGTCTCTTTAGTGTGTATTAAAGGGTTGTGCGGGTTTGAACAGGAGCGGTTGGTGGTAACCTTAGGTGGCGGGCAGTCCGGCCAGACAAGCAGCACACAGAGTTTTTACTCATGGAGGAGAAGGAGAGGAAGGTATTCCCAGAAAAACACATAGTGATGGTACTGTAGTCATAATTACTAATTTACTAGAGATTGCTAATGTTTGGGTTACTAATAGCCATGAAAGTGATACAGTACAGTCTATTTTGGGCTTAATGCTGAAATGGTTATAGGTTTACACGCAGGAACAGCTTTTCCATTGCTATTCGCCAGGGATGCTGGTCAGACATTTTCACTTGGGGGTGCTGAATTTTTTAGCTTGGAGTGACATTTGTGTTGAAATTGCGTAATTACTAGGGGGGTCCGGAGGTATGCTCCCCTTGGGGAAGAATTTAGTAAAAAAAAAAAAAAAAAAAACCCTCAATAAATAGTGCATTCTAGTCACTTTCCTGACAAAAAAAAGCAGCAATAACACATTACTTACTGTAGGCTACAGCATAATGCTAAAATACATCTTGGCTACACACCACCGACAACATAAATAATATTTTTATACCTTGTTCGATATAAATTGACTCTCAAATGCCAGTCGTAATCGTGTGTAAGCTATATACCAGACTAGCCCAGAACTTTGACGAGCAACCATATACTGTACAGTAAACGGGGAACTACCATCAAACTATGGTAGCTTCAGCTATTTTTTAAGATGTTGGTCGCTATTTAATTACTGTTCTAAATTAAATTTTGTATGATGTTAGGTGGCAGAAAATCTAAAACATTTGTCTACATTAAGCAGACGGGAGAACACGACGTTGGACTTGCGTTTGTGCGTCATCCACAGAAGAGAAATAATAGGCCGACCCCCTTTTGAAAATTAAATCAGAACATTGTTAAAAGAATGGATTTTATTTGATAAACAAACATGTTTTATAGACAATTTCTTACGACTAAAATGGCTACTTTTAGGTTTTTAAGGACCCCCACTTCCTGCATCCCTGTTCATCGCACACTATTTATTGGAGTCACGCAATTCATTCTGTGTGAACAACATTGTAAATGTTGTTTACTAACCAGGGTTATATTGTCTTTTATATCTATCACCGCCGTTTCTGGGCTTTTTGGAGGAAGAGCCATTTTGTTTCAGTTGTCAATGTATTTTGATGGCCTCCCTTTAGCATTCTGACTGTTCTGTATTTCAGATTACGGATGCACATTGTGGATGTGCACTGTGGCCCGACCAAACACACACACACACCCTCTTTGTCCCCTCGCACACAGTTCACAGTCCATCAGTGGATCTTTCGAAGAAAGATTGCTCCAATGCATTCATAATGATCATCAACACCAGAGCCCACTCACCCAGCAATCTAAAGGGTAATACTCTTGTCCTACACACACATCCACACAGCTGCACTCACTCTACAGGGCACCAATCAATTGTGTATAATGTCTCTGGCATAATCCAATTGGCTCAAGGACCCTTGATGGTCCTGAAGATAAAGGACTGTAATGTCTTTCCTATTCCCCCGTCTGTGGTACCCTCGGGTAGCCCTATTTGACTGAGTGGCTGTCACGCTAGGCCCTCCAAGCATAATCATTAGTGTGTTATTATTTATTATTATTCATTAACCTGCGGTCAACAACTGGGCAGAGAAACAGGGAACTGACTGTCGCCTCTAATGAGAATAATAACTCAGGTTAAATGGCTGACTCTGTCAAAGCGCTAAATGAGGAAATAATGAATTAGTAGTTTGCGCTGTTTAGTTTTGTAAGAACAGCGTTGTGTTATAATACAATTAACATGTCTTGTTATATTTTTATTAAAAAAAACATGTTAAGTAAATGAGAAACCTTTATACTGTTTTACATGAGTACTAGAGTATAGAACTATAGGTAGTGTTATTTAGGATGCCAGAGTTAGACATTCTTTGATATCACCTTCTGGATTCACATTTGCATGTTCCAATATTGAAAAATTAAACTGTTTTGGCAACTTAAGGTGTGATAGCAATGTTATGTACTGACGTGTCTGAGCTCCTGACCAGAGAACAGGGGGATGGTTCGAGTGATCATTTTTCAAATTAATCTATTTACAAATCCAGAAAGTTTGCTCTATTTTATGATGTGACCAATGGCCCAGAAGATTAGTTATACTATAGCGATTCCAGTCATTCACCTGTTAATTAACAAGGGGTTTAATTTATATCAAAAGACAATGTGATTTTATTGTAATTGACAAGAAGTTGAGTTAAATTCACTGTCCTTGTTAAAATTCACAAACCCGGTCACATATGCCAAGTTCCAAGCCTCATGCCATAAAAGAAACAGCTAAAGAAGAACTTTTGATGACCACATAAAAAACAATACATTCCTACCATCACAAAAATGTTCCATCCCATTACTACTTCCAACTAAGAGAATCTAATTCTGCCTTTATCTCTTCGGGCTGAGTTACTGCAGTGCACCTTTCATTGGGATGCCAGGCAGGCCTCTCGGGATGTTTCAGCACATCTAAAACAGTGCTGCCAGCACACAAATGTGATGGTGCACCAACATAGAGAGTGTGCAAACACCAACACATCACCCCCATTTTGGCTTCACTGTTGTGACACCCCACCCCCTCCATGATGGAAATTCAAAAGCCCTTTCCTGAACAGTAAGTACTCAAAAAGGTCATTACAGGTCACTGTTATGCCTCCTCCTACCTGAAGAAACTTGTTACCTCACGACCCCCCCTCAGGACAAGCAACCTCCTGATCCTTCACCTTTCCCGGAATAAACTCACCTCAGCTCAAGCTTTCTGTGTGATTTACGTCATGGAAGAACCCACCAGAACAAATATACTATAACAAATAACTATACCTGTGTGCAAATCGCTGCCGACTAATAAGAAAGGGTGTGGACAAAATCTATAGTTTATCTTGTTCAAATGACTCTCTAGCTACAGTAAATGACACATAAAGTGAAGGACTTAGGCTCAATTTCTTTACTTCTCCTTTCTGTAAGAAAAATATAAAAGGAAAATGCCCTTGCATGTCTCTGGGTATAAAATAAGGGTTTATTTCCACCCCCAAGCTCAGGTTCATTTACGGCTTTTGGACTCCCCCTTTCTTTCTATAGAAGAAAAAAGAAAAAAACTGCCCATTTATCATGGGCTAGACAGCTCTTGACATGTGCAGCTCTAACCAAATAGTATGGGCTTTAGAGATAAGCACTGTCATATAAGTTGACACCTTCCGCACTCTGGTGAAATAAATAATTTCTCATAAATCATACATTTATATTTAAATTTACAGCATTTAGCAGACACTTTTATCCAAAGCGACTTACAATCAGTACATTTGTCACCAGTTTAACCGGTTAACCACCAGTTTTTGCAAGCCAACAAATTCTCCTAGAATAAGGACAGCATTATGTTACTTCACTTATGCATTTTTCAGTACATTACTTGAAAATTATCATTCACTCCTCAAAACAGTCATTAATTGACTGCAGCCTAAATTCCTGCAAAGTGCTTAACATTCTAAGACTGATCTAACCTAGTGGGATTTTTTTTTTAAAGGAAATGAGGACAGGACAAGTATTGTTATAGAGGACTTCTGGTAGTGGAATTAGTGCTATGAGGTAAAGAGATCGGTGGTCGAGGTACCAAGGTGGATTTTTAAGAAGTGGGTTTTAAGTCTCTGGTGGAAGATCGGTAGTGACTCGGCTGTCCTGACCGCTGCAGGAAGCTCATTCCATCATTGCGGCGCCAGGACTGGGAAGAGTCGAGACTGGGCTGTGCGACTCGTAGCGACGGAGGTGCCAGCCTGCCAGGCGAGGAGGTAGATCGCAGGGCTCTGGCTGGGGCTTTGAATCTTACCATTGCTTGGAGGTAGAGTGGGGCAGTTCCTTTTGCTGACTTGTAGGCCAACCCCAGTGTCTTGAATCGGATGTGGGCTGAGACGGGGAGCCAGTGAAGGTCTCGTAAGAGGGGGGTTACATGGGAGAACTTGATTCGTTGTAAGAGTCTAGTATCAGAGACCGGTAATCCGGCGAGTTGAGAGTTGCAGTAGTCTAGACGTTAGATTACGACAGCTTGGACCGAGAGCTGTGCCGCTTCATTTATGAGGAACGGACTTATACTTCTGATGGTGTAGTTACGTGGTTTCAATGGTATGTTAGCTGAACATAGCAGCACACCTAACATCAAGTTAGCATTAAAAGAAGCATGGCAATTACAATCCCAAAAATGTGTATCAATAACACTGATACACCTTTTCACATTGATTGATGCAGCCTCATGCTGTATAACATGAGGCTGTGTTCTGTGGCTAGTGAGGAGATGATTGGTCATCATCATACATTTAAGTTGTATAGAAGATTATACAATTAGGTCATTCATCAGATGCTTTTATCCAAAGTAATTTACAATGAGTACAATTAAGTATTACATGGAGCAGATAGAGGTTTGGCATCTTGCTCAAGAATGCTTACAGGTAGGCCAACTCCGACCTTCCGGCTGGGAACACCCAGACCACTAGACTATCCTGCCCCCCAACTATACCGAACTATACCCGACTACTGGAAATGCATAATTTTAAGCGGCATAAATAATAAATGCAAAAGATAGAATTAGATTCCCTCTATTGAATTATATTTGATAAAGCGGAATGTTTTTTTTACCATGAATGAATGGTAGCAAGTTCTTTCATAGACAAGGGAGTCATTTTTTTTGTGCTTGCAATTACATTACCATACATATTCCTTTTCCTTCCTTGACGTAAAAAAATAAAATATATATTTGACATTTACTGCTTAATAAAGTGAACCAATCCTGTCCTTTTAACATGACTCCCTACAACCTCTGCACTGGCGAAAAGAAAACAATGAATAAAGATAATCGGCTTCAGGACTGTCAGTATACATTTTGCCTAAATGGGGGGGGAGGGGGGGGGGGGGGGGGGGGGGG
>JAODLI010003194.1:0-30209 GCA_027575585.1 Percopsis omiscomaycus | reverse complement strand
GCCACCTCCGGGGTTTGAACCCACGACCTTCCGGCTGGGAGTCCAACACCCAGACCACTAGGCTATCCTGCCCCCCCTATCCATGCCCATCCCAAACCTGTGTGCTGAGTTGCTGGCTCTGCTCTCTACTCTACAGTTATCTGCCTCTCCCCATACACAATTGTATTTCAGACCTAAATAGTGAGCAGGGCAGGGCGTGGTTCTGAGGCCGCTATAACACAAACACAGAGTGTATCTTTAAAAATGCAGGATGGCCTTAAAGTGTTTTAACTGAATTAGCATGTTGATTTATCCAATGGTAAAAATAATGCTTAAGGCAAGGCCTTCTGAGAGCCTATGAATGATACACAATGACTTATTTTTGTACATCTCCCCCACCCCCCAACACAGCTCGCTTCCTCACCCATCACTGTACATGAATTGTCTTTCCATGGAGTGAAATACAATTACAATTAGGTCATTTAGCAGACGCTTTTATCCAAAGCGACTTAAATTGACATGCCGTTATTACATGGAGCAGGTAGACCACTAGACTATCCTGCCCATGTCTTACATTTATTTTCCTTCTCTGGTAACTTGCAGTGAGTCATAGGGTTAACTAGTGTGTTTATGCATTCAACTAGACTAGACTTGTGGTGAGAAAAACTGGGAAATTGTTGTTTGCCCGTGTTAGTGATTTTTTATTGGTTCTCATTAAATTACTAAGAGATGACATGCTGTGCCAAATTGTCCACATTTCACACAAAATTGCCCCTTTTTTCCAACCTTCTCTCACTTTAAATGAACATGAAATGCTGTGGATTTTTGTACTTAAAATGGAGCTGAGAGACTCGTGAGCACACCAGTTGCTCCTAGTATGACATGTCAGTTTGTCTTTGGAAGATATTGCTGTCAAACGGGCCAAATAGAGCACCGAAAGACCTTTTAACGTTACACTAGGGTATTTTGTCATATCAGAGTACTAGGGAAAACACAGAAAAACCTCAACGGCAAATAGCTCTTAAGCTTTTATTGGTGAAATCCATCTCCCCACCCCTCTCAACCTCCCCGCGGGAATACACGTACCTTGTGTTTAAGAGGCTTTAACCCCTGTCCCTGTTAGCTTGAAGCTGGAGAGGAGGCCATACTGTTGTGTAAACATGCTCCGTGTTAGGTTATTTCTACTTTCAGCATATACTTACGGCTAGCTGTAATTTATTTTTAATGGATGCACATTTTGCTCGAATGTGAATTTTATGTGTTATCATATGTGGTACATGCCTTCAAAACCTAATCTCAGATTCTCTTAGAATCTGTAACTGCTTCAGTTTCTCGCTTTTTTTACATTTCAGTGCCCACAGAATTATGGGGTAGAATTTCTCTTTGCATCTTAAAGGTTTCTGGTGCATCAACTTTGCATATAGTTAAAATAATTAACATTCCACACATCTTTCTTCCATACTGTTTTCCAGATTACTTTTTTGTGTTCTAAGAAATGGAAAACATAATATACTGTAAATACACACAATTCTTTATTATTATCCACGATTGGAAAAATGCCTAATTTCTTTTCAAGGCATTTCACTGCATGCACAGGTATAGACACAGCTAGTTACCTACTTTGCTAGCTGCACGTTGCTTTGTTTGCTAGCGAACTTTGTTTGCTAAACAAATGATATTATGGAGGTCTGGCTGGCTCAGTGGACAGCGAAATATATACATTTTTGCAGTATCATTACCTACAGATATAAAACAGGCAGGCAATCAATATATTTGCGTACAATTCTGGGGAATTCATTTTCTTGTTTGAAAATGCATGTATTAACACCTGTTTGTAAAAGAAAAATAAGTATTGCATTTGCTGCACAATGTTGGCAAAAACTGTATGAAACATCCCAAAGATCAAGACTCAGTTTATGGCCTGATCCGTTACTTCTTCACTGTCACTGTTAGGTTGAGTATCGCACAGTCTCTGAACCAGATCCCATACAGTGTGATAGCTACCGGTGTTCATTCTGATTCAGCATCGCTCGTAGGGGCTTTCCTTCTCACCAATAGCAGAACAAGTAAAGTAAAGTAAAAAGCAGCATGGCTGAGGCTATGACCCCCTCCTTCCGACCCCCATTTGCCTAAACGTTTCTTAATAAAACAATGACAGTGCATCCCAGGTAAAGTAATAAACGTTCATTTGTTTTATAACACAAAATATAGCAAAATTGCTGATCGCACGCATTTTCTGACGTCCCACAAAAGATCAGCATTCAAAATGCTGTATTTGTTGACACAGTGGCTCCACATCCTAGTACAGGAAGAGGAAAGGACATTTACAATGTTTACATTAGCACTGATTTTATTATATGACGTTTTACATGGTGAGGAGGAAAGCTGACGTGCAGGAATAATGGATTGGGGCTTTAACTTTGATTTAACACACACAATTAAAATGTTCCATTAGGAATTCATAGTTCATAATTCATAGTGATCAAAAGAGCTGGGCCTTATATAAAAACAAAAGCTAGTTAGTGTTTTTTTTTAAACATCACATGCAGAAAGTAGTATAGGGTTTTGCATAGCACACTAGAAGCTTTAGGTTGAACAGTCCCAGTCTTTGGTATTAGCTCTAATGCTAGCGTCTGTGTCTGATTCCCATGGGACATCCCTATGGAGTAGGAGAAATCATTTTGTGTTGTTGTGTTTCTGTGCCCCGGTCGCAGGCAGACAGCAGTAAAAACAGTGTAGTCAGCAGCTGCAGCACCAAAGACAGCAGCATATCATCTTCAGCACCGATGGTACCTCATCTCTACTTGGTTTCTGTCACGGTTTCTGTTCACGCCATCGTTCTGATGTTTTTTCCCATTATTTCAAGTTTTTTTCTCAGTTCTGCCTTCTCCCCCGTCACCCCCTCCACTGTAGCATCCCCTTTTCTGTTTTCCCTTCAATCTCTCTCCTCCTCTGACCTCCTCCTGTTGGAGCATGAGCTCTGCCTTGTTGGCAATGGTTATGTGATGGTGTTTGAGCTGAATGACTTATATGTGCCTGGAACCTACTCGGTTGGCCATTGTTTTACCCAGTTCATATAGACACAGTCTCTCACACTGGCACATACTTTGAGAGCGTACAAAACACTGACAGGTGGACAGATTACTTTCATTTCGCGCCACAAACGCAGGCATTTCAATCAAGTTCTGCTCCCATGGGTAGAAAGCCGCCAAAATCATTCCTTATTGAAAGCAGGGCTTGTTCCGATGCCGGATTAAATGCTAACCCTTGACAAATTAGTCTTAAAACTCTGTAAAGTGAATGTAGTGAAGTATTTCTGGGTAAAACAGGGACCCGAGTGGGTCGGAAACTCCAATAGGACCAAAGATGCCGCCCTTCTGTTGTCTACATTTAATTGAATCCCACTCATTTTGCTATTGAACAAGATTCAACACGAAGCTGACAAACAGCGGTAGCTACTATGCAAAATAATTTACCCCCCTGTCATCACAAAGGTTGATGGTACATTCCAGTACGTGACCGTTTTCTTCTTCCACGGGTGACAGAAGGAAACCATGGTGACACCACACAGGGATCAGCCAGAGGCGTGGACAGAAAAATCATTCAATTACACAGTTGAGATAAACTGATGCAGAAACTCAGAAGAAATGCTATTTGTGACAGATGGCAAAATTACAGAGATCAAAGATACAATCATCCATTTAAGTTGGATCGCCTCATCGCTCATTTGAATTCTTCTGGAATTTTGCAATCAGAACACACTGTCTGCTAGAGAGCAAATCTTTAAAGCAAAAATGTATATAAAAACACATTTTCTAACCCCTAACCGGTTAGGAAATCAGTCCAATTTATAGGTGTACATACAAGCAAACATCTTACACATCTTACATAAATAAAAGAGAGAATTGTCGCACAGAGGGGCTGCATTTTCTTGTGCTATTAAGTTGTTGCTTAGCTTTGTGTCCATGTGCTGGTCAGCGTGTAGCTGGTTGAGACCAATGTCTTCTGTGTGTTTTGGGCGGTGGGTAATCTGTCCACGAAGCTAAATCCTTTGTGATAAACCTACTGTATCTGATCATCACCACCACCAACACACACACACACACACACACACACACACACAGAAACTCACATGCACTTCTTCCTCCTCCTCCTCTTGTTGGCTGTCCCTCTGTGTTGGGTGTTCAAGGTGTCCACTGTCGTTTTCATACAGTACGTTGTAGCAGTCAGCTTTTCCGCCGCCACTGATGACACTTCAAGCTGCAATATACTGTAGCTGGTCTTTCCTTCTCCTCCCACTGAGGGAAGGTCATCGACCTCAGGATCTTCTGCAGCTTCTGTACTCTAGCCGCTGTGCCTGTACACATGTGTGTGTGTGTGTGTGGGTGGGTGGTTGTGTGTGTATACAGTGTATTGTATGTATGTGTGTAGTTTTGTCCCATATCCATGCCCCCCCCACCCCCCCATTCCCTCCCTGCATGATAAAGTGTGTCCTACCTCCCCCCCCCCCAGGAAGCCCAGACAACTGTTGTGCACAATGCAGCTGATGGTACCAAGGTAAGCCCACCCTTCCTCCCAGCGCTAGCCACAAGCCACTAATACTGCCCGCTGGCAACACCGCAACGTCTCTAGATACAGGACATAGCTATCAGATGGTTCACAGTTAACGCAACAACCTTCCATGGTAATGTTGCCAGAGAGCTGCTTTGTTTCCAGCTTTACAAAACTGAAACACACTAGTGGCCACATAAATTAACTCAAATTAACACAAGATAAACTAAATTGGGGTATTTTCCAGTATACCAAAAGGTAACCTGGTAAAAAACCATCCTGGCTCTGCCCCTACGATCTGCTCTCTAATGTTAGCACGTTAGTACACTCACTACAATTTCCAAAGCGTCACTCTCACGTCAAATTACTAATTTAGTACTAAAACACCCAGCTTGCAGTTTCAAGACATGTTTAAACACGCTTAACAGTCTGAAAAAAAGCTTGGAAAACAGTACGATTAATACTCTTTGTGGCATTGTTATGTTTCACAGACATCACACGTTGGCACATTTTCTGAAAGAGAAGTTAACACACTTGCAAATGGTGTGTGACACTAGAAAATCAGTGCTCACACACACACACACACACACACACACACACACACACAAACCATCAAACGGATTGAGCTGGCTCCTTATTGAATTCCCGGATGGTTTGTGCTCCTGGGACTCCTGGGAGCTGTTCACCTGTCCGCCCATCCACCTGTCCATCCATCTCTTGGTGTTCCCGTGACGATAGTTTCCGAAGCTCTCACCTCCCACCACACATAATTTCACTATCTATCTATGTGTACTCTTCTTCCCCCCGCCCCTCTATAGGGCTCCACTGAGAGCTGTAACAACACAGAAGAGGAGGAGATGAAAGGTAGGAAAGGTACTGAACCAACTTTCATCTACAATACTGCATGATTCTATCATTTCACTTTATCCTATGACTTGGGCAGATAGCTAGCTGGCAGATAGAGGAATGTTGCCTGATTGATTCCCTAGCAAGTCTTCTTTGAGATAATGAGAAAAAAGAATCACCTGCAATTCAACTGCATTCAGTGTAGTGGAGGATTTGAGGAAGGGAAAGCTAATGTTTTGAGGGTCAGAAAGTGGTGTAGCTCTGCCATGCTAAAGAGCAAGCCTCTACTGTTGTCCCGTCTAATCTTATTTGAGGTCCTGAGGTGGAAATTCAATTATTTTATTATTATCAGTGCTGCCAACTTTCACTGACAAGAGTGCGATTTGGGTATTGTATTGCCAGAGTTACAGTATAAGTGGTCATATTGCTTGGAGAAAACCCAGGGCCTGTTTGTAATCAAATAAAGTGGAAATATATGACTATATGCCTATTATGTGCCTTTGAAATAGCCATATGAAACTCATGTCTCAAAATTGGTGGTGAGGGTAACACTAGCGAGCGTATTGATCAAATTTAAGGGGGAAGGGGGTCTGCTATTGTTTCATGTTGTTTCGACCTGCATCATATTTTACTACAATCAAAAAAAGCTTACTACAACCAGAAAGAAGTTTTCTCTCCCTTCTGTTTCACTCTGGACTGGAGTTTGAGGTTACCCAACGCCTCTTGTCAAACCATGACCGTTTGATAATATACATCTTTAAAGGTTCCAGTTTCAATTGGTGCACATTACAAAAACAGAGAGATGGCAGCTCTGGTATATTTTATTTGTTTGTATTGTGAAAGAATTAGAGAGCGAGGCCTGAGTGGTACAGTAGCCACGTAAAGCACGATGAATGTGGCTGAGACAAAGAACAGCATTGTGTGTGCACACTGTCCACTGTACCAAGGTCCTCTGTCCACCTTTAATTTTTTTTACCCACCGGCTCCCCGGGGGTAGAGAGTTGGCAGCTCTTAAGATCACTCTCTATGCGTGTATGAGGGACTTAAGCCCAGAGGGGTCAGACCTGTGTGCCGGAAGGCAAAAGAGCAGGTTTCCATTCCAACCAAATTCTTTACCTTGTTGTTTCAGCAGATGCTTTCATCCAAAGTGACTTACAATTACATGCTGCTATTACATGGAGCAATTAGGGGTTGGGCATCTTGCTCAAGGATGCTTACAGGTAGGCCACCTCTAGGGCTTCCGGCTGGGAGTCCAACACCTAGACCACTAGACTATCCTGCCCCCTAAGTAGATAGAGTGTAAATACACTCTCTTACTCGTCCTACAGTCTATTTGATTTTTTAAATCCCCAGTTCAACTGCACAGGTGTTTAGTGGAAGATACCTCTTCTCAGGGCTGTGTGGGCGTGTAAACACCCCCCTGACCTGCCTGTGTCAGTTGCACCTGATAGGAAAAAACATTTTACAGCTCCTTTACGAATGGTTCTTTTGGGTCGATGGATATTTCCGACCTCAACCTGAGAAGGTATAGTGACTTGACGCTCCTACTGGCGCTTGGACCAGGCTTTCCCTGTAGGGGAACATACAAGTAAACCCACCAGGGAACGGTACAGTCCCTCTCTAGGACAGAGCACAGTATTGGCAAGGTGGTAAACAAATATACGCAACACTAGGTCTAGAGATACAGAGCTTACTTCTCATGTGAAATGGAGGCGGTGTGAGGGAAGCAGTGGCACTTTGGGAAACGCTTGAAGACATTTAATGAGAACGGTGTCGCTTACGGCGCTGATACAACGAACAAATTCACTTTTCTACCTGTAGCTTTTTACACAGCTCTGTGTGTGTGTGGCCTGATTTGGCCAGCTACAATATATTCTGTCTCGTTGCCCTACAGTCTATGCTTTGTTTTGGTGATTTGCAATGATAGTCTTGTACTGCTCTAATTCATTCTGTGTGTGAATGTGTGTGTGTGCGTGCGTGTGCGTGCGTGTGCGTGCGTGCGTGCGTGCCTTGGCGGGGCAGTGACTGCATGCGGGGCTGCTAGTACAGACAGTGCCATAGCAAGCCAGTGCAGTGGCACTGAGGAGCTGAACCAGCCCCCCCCTCTTCACTCCCTGCTACCCACCTGTAAGTTGGCAGCAGGTTTAACCCTCCTCCACCTGATCTGTGCCCTGTTCTCTTAATCAGCAGATGTCCAACTACTAATACAAACAAACGTGTGCTCAGATTGAAAGCTACGAGTGTCTGTCAGACATGTGTGGCTTCAAACCAGTGAAAGATTTGATCAAATACACCATTCTTCTATCAACTCACTTGTGCTCGTCTGGGTTTCTATGCCGCCATCTAATGGCTGACGAGTGTCAGCGCGGCAAATATTTACCAATCTGCATTGGCTTGTGTTTACTGCATTAGCATTAACAGCAGGGGTTATTGGAGTGTGTGCTAGTTTACCATTAGTAATGTATTGTTATCTCCCTGTCTAACCACAGTGTTATTGATTTAATGCGTACCTATGATGTGCGCATGGCATTGTACAGTAGCTACAGTACAATGGCATTTTGTAATATATTGGGATGACTTGCATGCATGCCACCAGCTGGCCCACAGCGAGAGGTTGGTTGCAGCCAGGCTATTCCCCTGGGCTGGACTGATTCAGGTCAGATCACATGCCCTGAACCGGCATCCCCACTGCCACCACCAGGGGGCAGCAACCGGCTGCTGAGTAAGTGCCAGCTTGGCCGCTTGTGTGCGGCAGGTCATTGAAGAGGTCCCAGTGTTTTAATGCTGCAACATGATGTTTTCGTGAAGGATAAACAGTCAATATGGCATTGGAGGACTTCTGCAATGACTGCTACAGCATATCAGTGCACGCTCTTTCTTTTGACTTTCACCTAAACCTCTTAGAAGGCTGTGGGAAGCTGGCATGTTTTGGGAAGCTTTCTGCTTCCTTTTTCTTCTGTCCTTAGATCAAAGTGCATATGAACTTTTGAGCACAACTCTTTCTGTTTCGGCTTCACACTTAACAGCGCATCTGTTTCTGTTGAAATGTGTCGTTATGTGTTGAAATGTGTAAATGTGTAGTTACGAGTGTTTGTCCAAGAATATGTGTGTTCTGTTACACACATTCTGCTGTCAGAATACACTAGTCTATTTCAGGTGTGTGCATGGAGTAATGTTAGTTTGGATTCTGGTGTGTACACACACCAATAGTGTGTGTATAGGTGTGTATCATATGGACAATGAGTCAACTACCTTGGTCCTTGTTCTCTTTCGTTTGTTGTCTCTGTATGTCTTTAAATAGCATTTACTTCTGATTCAGTTCTTTGTGTGTAGGTGTGTGTGTGTGTGTGTGTGTTGTGTCAGTTCAGTAGAGTTATGACCATTAGTATTAGGTCAAAATGACCAAAGTACAGTACTTGAAATTAAATGCGTATAGTTATGTCACTGAGGAATATATATGGGGCAACAGTAATATGACCTCTAGGCAGGGCTGATACAACAAACCACGTCACGTCAAATCAAAGTTTAATATCTAATATCTAGATTGCAGGGCAAGCTTGGCTGGTGCATCTCAGAATTTGAGCTGTTAGTGATATTCCACGACCATTAACCTGTAAATATGACTGTGCCCCCCCTTCTCTCTTGACTACCCTCTTTCTGCTCTCAGCTCGTAAACAAGAGATCATAAAGATTACTGAACAGTTGATCGAAGCCATCAACAATGGAGATTTTGAGGCGTACACGTGAGTATGCACGTTTAGGTCTCCGTTGTGAAATAAATTTAAAAAATAATAATAATACAATGAAATAAAGTTCCTTATATGGAATAGCTGGATGGTTTGTAACTTTTTATCCATAAAAAAAATCAATTCAGATCACAAGTGCATTTTAAGAGCATCTACCCTTGTGCCTTCCCACAACAGGAGAATCTGTGACCCTGGCCTGACTTCTTTTGAGCCAGAAGCCCTCGGAAACCTGGTTGAGGGAATGGATTTCCACAAATTCTACTTTGAAAACTGTAAGCAGCTGGCACTCTCTGCTTGTTGATCTCATATTTACACCAGATAATCCAACAGACACTTTGTACTAGTCCATCATAGACAAGGGGGAAATCTCAAATATGCAATTCAAGTTGTCAACATACAGTATGCAATAATGATAAGCTAGTTTCTAGTGTACATAAAAGGGATAGTGTATGTTCACCAGCCAAAGGGGGCAGAGTAGTGTTATCATAGGACCCTGTAAACATGCACACCAATATGGGGCATGTTATGTAGAAATATCAGTAGTAAATCATTGGAAACACAATGCTAATTCTGCTCACATATTACTTATGTATACACAAAACGATATACACAATCCCAATACAAAATACTTGTGATTGGGATTGAGTAATCTTTAGCGGTACAACAACTGACAAATTTGGCAGCAGAGTAAAAGGCCCAAGGAAGAGCTAGTTAAAGGAACAATCGCAGACGTTACAGAAATAATGTTTTGGTTTCAAAGCCGACACCAACCCCTGCATAACCTGAAAACTCAGCGCGTAGTCTCTCCATATTCGCAAGCTCCAGATCGCCTAGCTGCTCACAAATGCATAAAATCAAACATCTAAAATAGATGCACCTACATTTGGAGAAGAAATAAAGCCACCTTTTCATCGCTACTCATAACTTCTCTTCGAAAGCTCTGCTGTCTGCTCAGCATGGAAGCGACAGACACTCACTTGCCCCCCAATTGTGTGCATAGTTGTAGTTGTGTGTTTTCAATCAAAATAAGTCTGCAGTACCAAATATAGTCAAAACAGAATGGGACAACATCTGTCACTGTCCCTTTAAGACAGTATTGCGTGACAACAAAGGGTAACTTCCCGACGCACGTTTTTCCTTCTGCCCAGTGTTGAGTAAAAACAGCAAGCCGGTGCACACCACCATCCTCAATCCCCACGTGCACCTGATTGGCGAGGACGCCGCCTGCATCGCCTACATCCGTCTGACGCAGTACATGGATGCCCAGGGCCGGCCGCGCTCCTGCCAGTCGGAGGAGACACGCGTGTGGCACCGCCGCGACGCCAAGTGGCTCAATGTGCACTTCCATTGCTCCGGCGCGCCCGCCGCCCCCCTGCAGTGAACCAAGCCCAGGCCCAGGTAACCTGTGTGTGTGTGTGTGTGTGCGCGCGCACGGAGAGTCCAGAGAGTCTTTGAGCGGGTTATTAAAGGTACACTAAGGTAACTAAGCAAGAGTTCTGTGGTCCACTCAGTTTGGCTTGAACACAGCAAACGTAACAAAACCATTTCCTCAAAAACCTTTTGGCACATTCCGCAGCAAAGGTTTCCATTTGCTGGTGGTCGTGGCCACGGCAGACTATAAACAATAGCTGTTTTTTTCACTGATCGTGTTCAGTTCCATTTTGAAAGTCATTCGGCTGAGCGGTTTGAAGTTCATTGAATATAACAAATCGTGACAAGTGTCAGCGCAGTCTTGAGTCCAAACAAACTCTTGGTTTCATTGGAAGAGCTCATTTATGGTGTGACACTCCCAGACAGAGTAAGCAGGGACTGAAATGTATTGATGTGAAATGTATTGACAACACTTTTGCACCTATAGGGTTTAAATTTAGGATAGCTTGAGGTGAAAATCTTACTTGGTATAACTTTAATGTGTATCTTTAAAAAAATAATATACCGTATATATATATATATATTTTCTGCTCTATGCTAGAACAGCTCCCGTACAGTATTTAGTCTGATAGCAATTATTTTGAGGATTGAATGATATGTTAATAGGTAGTGTATGTTGTAAAATGTATAGCTAAGTTAGCCCTGATGACATGCTACAGTCATTATTCTATCAGAATGTAGCAATATATAAATAGCAAATAAATAACTCACACGACCTGTTGCATTTATTTATTTCTCCTCAGCTTTGCCTGAATTCTAAAGCTGATTGGAGCAATTCCTCTCCGTGGTCGGATTGGTGCCTGGAACTTGGAAAGTTGTACAAAACACAAAAAGGTGAAATATATAAATAAATATATATTAAAAAAGCATATTCAAAAGCCGGCGGACTGACCGACCACGCCGACCAACACCTAGCTTGACGTGCGGGTCAACAGACGGCAGTAGCCCTGCCCCTCCCTGCTGACGGTGCATGCTTCTGAAGGCCACTCGCGGGTGCCGTCTTGGTCCCTCTGTCCCACTGCATCCCTGCCATCTCTTCTGATTTCTGTCTAACATCTGGAGAAGTATTAACATTAACACACAAAAAAATAGGAAGTTGTGAACAAGCTTCATGCATCAAGATTGGGTCGTTAAGTATGATAAACGAGGAAAAATACCTTTTGGTTTTTTTCCCCTTCGTATCTTTTGCAGGAAGCATTGGAAGAGTGAATACTTTTTTTTAATGTAATGTTTTTGTTCTACAACTAACAGGTGTGGGTGGTGTTTGTGCAGCACAACCTTATTGTTACCCAATATCAGAATCAAATGCACCAAAGTGTAGACTTAAAACACCTGTAGGCGATGTGGAGATATTGCGGGTCGAAGCTTGTAATCTGTTACTAAAGGGACCGTTTTGTGTTTTTTCTAGCATTCTAATCTGTTTCATATTTATCTCTTGAATGATGTATTTTAAAGTATTTTGTGTTTGGAAAGGATATTTTTTTTATAAGGGGGACTTAATTTAATAGTGTGTGCATCAATATTTATGTAGGAGGAAAGATTATTACTTTCAGGTTTTAGGGAGCAGAGGGTAGCGTGAGTTGGGCTTTAGGGCTCGATGCATGGAGAGGTCAAATTCAAAACCCATGCGCACACACACACAGAGCAGGTTCCTGTGCTACAGCCTCAGGTTTGAGATGTAGACCCAAACCTTTGACTGGGCCCATCCTGAAGTTGCAGAAGGCCTCTGTAGCTCTACTCTCTGTGGGTCTACCCTCTGTGTTCCTAGTGAAGCACTACTAGCTCCGTCCCCTTCCCCCAGTCTCTGAGAAAACCAGAAGCATGGACACACTCACCCTTATTACCTTTTTACTATGTATTATTGTTGGGTGTTTTGGCATAGGCACGTCAGTTTTGTTTAGAGTAAAATAATCTAATGGCCTGTACTGTTTTTTTGGCACAGAAACTTGAGACTCTATGCTGTTGAGTTCACTCCTCTGAGGCAGTGAACCGTTCTGCAACTTCAGGTTATGCTCGCCTAGTCCTCCCCTTCTCCCTCCCCGCACCTTACCTCCATACGACCCCCGCCCCCTCAAAATAAACCTTCCAGCCTCCTGCTTTCACTGTTACCGTTGTGAACGCCGCTAACCAGCCTCATTGTTCTTCTGCTTGCCCCACTGTGTGATGAAGATGATAACGAAGAGGTCTCCCTTTATGCCTGTCTCTTGTTCGGTGTTCTTTAACAAACAAATGAAAAAACAACAAGCTGTATATCGGTGTCTTGCCTTGCTGTTCTGGCACTTAAAAAAAAACAAAAAACAAAGCATGTGACGAGGAGAATGCAGCTAGGGGGAAGGCCTGCTCTGGGCCTGGACAGCAGGCTGCACACGGGGGCCACACTGGTGTTTAATGGAATCTGTCCCTTTGTCTTGGTTTTGGGTGTAAATGTAGTAAATGTATTCTTACTATTATGTATATCTCTAGATTGCAGCTAATCCAACTTGTTTTTATCTGGAAAATGGGGAGGGGGTGGGGGTGGGAATGAATAAATAAATAGGGTGTAGTTGCCAGTATTTTGTTTTGTTGATTTTATTATTTTTAACTCTGGTCATTATCCCTGTAAACACACTTGCACGTACACACCCACACACACATACTCGCAACAAGCACACAAGTTGTATTGTAATAACCACCATCGCACAGACACATTTGCCCCAATGTTCTCCTCCTATAAGATGAAAAAATAAAACATATCTCTGTGTCAATGGTTAACTTTTGGACACCGTTTTTTTCACTGTGTTGTAAAGACTCTTAGAGTGTGTGACCAAGTTCCTACCACTTGGGTTTTGAGGCCCCCACTCTGTGCTACTCTGCTCCGTAGTAACTCAACCGACCATATCACCAGTACAGGTTCCATCCTATATCAAGTCACGTGTGAAACCTGCCCTACTGTATCGAATGCCTGTACTTCAAGTTATGTGACAAAGCCCATATGCCATGAAACTGTGTTCCCGCACCATGACGATGTGTTGTAAAACCAGTACTGAAACGTTGTGATGTTTTTTTTAAGGCTCTGAGTAGTTCTAATTGTGAATCTCATACATTGTGTGCACTCACACACAATCATGGGAATGTAAAAAAAATAAAAATACAATGCCGTTTACTTCAACTACAAAGCAAGGTATCTAAATGGAAGCTAATGTACTAAAGTACTAATGGTAAAATGATAACATTAAGATCAAAGTATTCACACAATTTTGGTTTTTCGATTAAATGATTAATATGAGGCTAAAAGTGGTGATATAAATGAATTAAAATGAAGATTAATAACAATTAAACATTTTGCCTAAATGTTAGAACATCTCTGAATAAAAGGTTTGCTTTTGCAGTGATCCAACCAAGCTGAATCACCTATTTAGTTACCCTTTTCACCTAATGTAACTGAATTTGAAGTCTGTCCTAAAGTTGTTCAATTATTTTGGATTTAATATACAACTGACTCAACACTGTAAAGTGAGGGTCACGATTACGATTATTTAAAAACAAAAATAAGCTTATAGTATGTATTTCCTCTTATTAATCTTTTGATTAAAAAATAAAATCCCTATTTTACTTCTTGTCTGAATACTTTAGCCACTGACTGGTGTAGACATTAGATACTAGATACTGTAGGACAGGATAAACACCTTGATATACTTACCTAAACATATTTAAAAAAAGGATGACTAAAAACCACAAACTTAAACAGCAACACTATATATGCAGTTGTACAAATGGAAGAAATATGCATGTCTGATATTTTTCACTGTGTGTTTACTTAAAGCCCCTATGGACAAGGCTGTTGTGTTAAATATAAAATATATATTGTACAGTCTAATCTGTAATAAAAAAATATGCTATTGCTATTCATATTAGATCCCTGGAAGCCTTGGTTTAACCATGCCAATTTTGGCTCATAAGGGTTGGTGCACCCTGCAAAGGATCAATTTACATCACAAAACCAGAGCTTACATTGGCTTCTGTCAATCAGCTTTACTAAAATTTGTTATTTGTTAACTATTAATTAGTTCTAGTTGCGTTACCAATTTGATTACTTTACTTTTTTTTTTAAATGTGTGGCTACAGAAAAAAGTCAGATGTTGTCCGTAGGGTCTTTATAATGTTACTTGCATCCTCAAGGTTGATGATATGGCTCTGTCTCAAATATTGAAATTAAGTGATATTGTATGTCACATTAGGAAAATTAACAAAAGCCTTAGGATGTCATGTACTCCTTTTATTAGTAAATTTATTGCATTGTAACCATATAATAAGGGGCTACATTTGTCTGTACTCCGATTTTCATTTGGATGCTGGATTTTTTTGCATGAGCATACAATTAATAAAATGAATGAATTTAAAACTATCAAGTGTTTGTTTGAATGTTGGATCATAATGGCTTTGTTATTGAAAAAAATGAAGAGTATTTAATAAATAAATAAAAAGATTTAATTATTTGTTTTTCTTGAAACCATCATGTGCAATTGCACCTCAAACGTCAATTCTAGGATATTTTACTGGGGTCACGGATCCAATGGGGGTCCAATGAGTGCTAAATTACTTGATAAGAACAGAAATACAGGCTTATCACCTTATCCACTACACTTCAACATGATGTGATAATGTACTTCCAATACTCAAACACTCTCATACGTGTAAATATACACACAAACACACACACAGTAGGCTTATATATAGCCGATAATGCCAAGTCCGATGCAACATATTTCCTCTAGAAATGCGTGTTACAAATATGCTTCTCATTTGGGGTTCCCTTGACCTGAACCTGATAAACCTCCATTAGGCCAGCAGGGGGGGGTAGTTCCCCCACAGATTTCAAAACAAACTTGCAAGTCCCAGTCAGAATTGATAGCTGTAAAAGGAGGAAAGGAAAGCCATCTTGGGTCATATTCATCACAGCAACATAAATCACGAACTTGAATTACCTATACTTTACTGTGCTATACACAGTAGGACTATAGTAGGCCTATACCAGAGTATCTGTACAGCCATAGATAGGTAGGCTACAGTATCATGCAGTGTACATACAGTATTCTGCATGCAAGGTTTCTTTAAAGAGTAGCTGTTCTCTTACATTTGCTGTGTGATTTAGATGATTGGGACATTAGGACAGGACTGCTTCTATTGGTTGGCAGCAGTAGACTACTGTGGAGGTTGGCTTTCTATAAAGATGTGTTCATGGTTGATTGCGCCTTAGCAGCAAACTGCAATATTGAAGAAACTCCCTAAATACAGTCCTCCATTTCAAATGGACAAGGGGAACAGGGGTGACGGGCTAATAGTCAGTAATGACTCTTTCTTGACATGCTTCGTCACTACTTTGTCCGGTTATTGCTCCATCTTTTTGTCCTTTCATTTGCTTTTAATACCCAATATATTGAGTGTGTTCTGGTTTAGCTTGTCCTAAATGCCTTGGTCTTTTATCTCAATGCTAATATTGGTTTAGGAGAATTTCATGCAGGGAACCAGAAATTGTGAATAGGCCCCTACTTCGTTTTTACCTGCTGTCCACCAGGGACCACCAAAAACCACAGGAAAAGTATGACTGCTATGGGGCTCTAATCTGAAAGCAGGTTGGACAATGATTATGCAGACCTTTCGCTTTCTAAATTGTGTTCGAGAAACTGCAGCTGGTGAAATTAAAAACACAGAACTCTTGACAAAGTTTAATCACATCAAATGATTTATGTAAAAGTGGAAAAGGAAGAACACACTGGGGTCATCATATTCATCACAGCAACATAACTGAATTTGAGCATATACAGTACTGTACATACTGGGTGTTCCAGACCACCTGTACTCCAGTTAGCGTCTTATATAGCATTCGTCAATATTAACCGAGTGTCAGCCATGAAATTAGATTGGTAAATCATGCAGTGTTCATGTATGTGAACAGTATGCTGTGCTGTGCTGTATGAGTGTGTGCTGTAAGCTTTTCTGAACAGAGGGCTGCTCTTGCTCTGTGCTTCAGATGATTCACAATTAGACATGGTGATACAGGACGGCTTTTATGAAAGACTTAATCAATGGCAGAGCTGTGCAGGTTTCTACCAAGACGTTCCATCAAGCGTTGCGTGGTGGTTGTATATGCCTAGCAGCCAACTGCAATATAGGTGATCTGGAACTCTCCTTTAAATCATTCACTTAACTCAGATCATACAGTCTGCACTTATGATTGGCAGCCAATCACGTGGTTGGCATGGCTTCCTGTCCATTTTGGCATCCTAAATATCTTCTTTTTTTTTTAAAGAAGAAAGAAATAATCTCCCTAAACATGGTCCTCCATTGTAGCTGGACAAGGGAACAGGGGTGATTGCTCCATGCAGATTGTGGATAATGAGTCTGTGGAAGAGCTTTGGTGGTGCATGTGTTGTTGACATGCTTTGAGATTATTAGTTTGTTCAAGAATTGCTCAACGTCTAAAATCCACCCGTGGCTTCTACTGCAGTATAAACATCCTTGTTGCATTGGCATGCTGCTTAAATACCCACCAAAAAGTGTTTATTGTCAACAAACAAATGGCAGAGGCAACGGGTCTGTCCTGGGTCCAACACAGGGTCCGGTTTATTGTGGCTATGTGTGAACATTGGCACTGTAAGCTATCTTTTTCAGAGACTAGTGCACATTTAGCAGTCCATCACAACCATTGAAACATGACAGTGTTTTCTGCCATGGGAGTCCATCGTAGAAAAAAAAGTGTAATTGTATTTTTCCTTCTGGTTCCTTGATTCAAGGAAGAAAAAACAAAACAGAGAAGGAAGTCATATTTTTTTCCCCTTTGGTGTCCTGGAATTTAAAAATAGAAAGGAAAGAGGGAAAAGCAGAAGCAGAGGTGTACAATTTTTTCTCACTGTAGATGGTCTCAGAAGATAAACTTTACTAGGCTTCAGACACACAGATCCAAGGTCACTTTCCTCTCTGAGATGCAGGCGGAGAGAGGAGTGCAGCAAGAAAGAAAAATAGGAAAAGGACAAACGGTAAGACAAAGAGAAGGGGGACAGAGAAAGAGACACAGTAACAAATTACAGAGGGTGAAAAAGAGAAACAAAGAATATGGTTAAGTCAGAAATAGAACCAGAAAAGACACAATAAAAACAGCCACGTAGAAGCAGCCACGTAGAAGCAGCCATTCTCACTACATGCACTGGCAAGGGGAGGGATAGGGATTTCAGCCGTATTCAGTTGTGCCATGCACGGAATAGTGTGTCCACAAGAGGCACTATCACAATGCCATAACCTGAAAAAAACACCTTACAAGAAAACCATGTCCCCCCCCAGGACCAATTATCCATATCCTTGACTACTTCCACGGGGAGTGGGGGAAGGAAACTCAGGAATCAGTCATCATCAATACAGCAACACCAGAGAGATTTGGACAACAACAGGCAAAACGCTGCCCCGTTCAGAGCGATGGTTGAAACCCCATATGCCATGCAGACCAGGGTCCAGTCAAGAGGGGGGTTGGGGGGCAGTAGAGGGGAGGGCTTCAGTGAGGTAACAGCTTAGAGAAGCAGGGAGGGAGGGCAGCATGTGCAAGCCGGGATAGGCGACATCTGTTACACCATATTTTTTTACGTTCCCGTGGTGACGAGTGTACCCTTGTCCACCTCCCCTCTACACCTCACCCCCCTCCATCCGGCGCCCTCTACCTTCAGACGGTAGAGAGGCAGTCTCACTCACCACGTTAACAGAGCGGTAGCAGATGAGTGAGGAGGGGGGGTGGGTTTAAGAGCTTTGCTGAGACTCTCCACTCTTGCTTTTAGATTTCCTGCCCTCCACATCTGTAGGATAAAGGCAATGTTGATGTTACATCTGGAGGCAATACCTCGGTTTGAAGGTTTTTAAGAACTGCACATTTATCTTCTGTCAGTTGAGATAAATACAAAGTACAACAGTGATTATTGAAAACACAAGAAATAATAAATAAAGGATCTAATCTAGATTTTTCGCCACTACTTATAGTGCTGGTGCATAAAGCAGTGCTTTATGTCTGAATATAACTTAATAATGCTCAGAACGATCTGTACAAGCTCTAAAATACTCATATGTAATAATCATATGCTGTGGTGCATATGTATGGGCATATGAAAGCCTTCAGTTAAATTAAATTGTAGCTTCATTCACACAGTAATCTGATTAATGCATGATCTTTACAACTTGCTTTTAATAGTTCACTACTCATTTAACACTTCCTAAGAGTGGAACTGGAGTCCACTTTTCCACACAACTCACTTCTCTCTACCTATGACTGATCTTTTTGGGAATGAAGCCTTAATTTTGTAATTAAAAAAAATAAGATTACATATCAGATCACAAACCAGCATATTGTCTCAGTTCAAATTATATAAAAGAAAATGATACAGAAACAGTGTAAACTGCACAAAAACGTACACCAAATACACCAATAATAGCAAAAGACAGTAACCATTTTGATTCCAACAACCAAAATGAGCAATTTGAATGAGACCATAGAGCCATGCAATAAAAAGGATAATACTTTGATACAGTACAGTTAGGTTGAGTGCTGAAAAAAAAAAAAACGAAAAAAAAAAACGAACACAAACAACAAGGGATTTCCCCTAAAATGTAAACACAAACAGAAGAAGCGTGAAATTAATCTATTATCTGAGACATTCAGGTTGGTAAACCACTTTTCTTATCCTGCGACACCATAACAATATCAATTGTAGTGTTATCTTTCTTGTTGCAAGAAACTAGTCAAAACTATTTGACTAGTTTTCCGGTATGTACACCTAAATATATTACAGTAGCTTTAATTTTTACCACTGAGGAAAGCTGGGAAATGCCAGCTATTATACTATTTGGGAGGGGTGTCAAAGAAAGTCCTAAAATTGCAGAAAGGTCTGATTAGTTCAGGCCTTTAAAACATCTCTCCTCAAGTATTTTATTGCAATTTTAACAGCTTCTAAAGACAGAAGCTACCATGAGATCTGGCCCAAAAACCTATTTTCTCTTTGAAACTTAACTTATTATCTCACCAAGCTATTTCTGTCACTGCAAAGTCTCTTTAAACAAGTTACTTGCCTTGATGCTAATCATTGATTCTTCAATGGGTCTGTACATATTCCCAAAAATGTAAATTCATTTATGTACGTTTAAACCTACAGATGCAATTTGTACGTTTTAACTTTTATGTATAACGCAGTAATGCAGATAATAGTCCAATGTCAGCCAGACAATTTTTTATTTAATGAGGAAAACAAAATGGTGAAAGTTGCTGGACGGTAGATTAATAAAAGTAGTCCCAACATAGAATAGAAAAAGCCAGAACCCAGATGGGGGTGAGGGGGGGAAAAGGTGATTTACCAAATAGCACCATGGCAATATGAAACAGAACAAAGCAAACGCAAATAGAAAGATGGATAGTGCTTTGATAAATACATGCTTGAGATCAGTCATCTTTTCATAGTCTTAGATCAACTCTTACTCCCCGTTTGGTTTTTCACACACACCCATACTCATACCAAAGGGACTGGTTGTCCTCTGGGCTAAGTGCGGGTGATTGGTCGGAAACGTTCACATGATCAGGATCGGCATCCTTGTCATACTCTCTCTGATTGGCTGCACTGGATTTCACCTGGCTGTGTGATTGGCTATGAGTGGGATTGTGGTTAGGATGCGAAAGCGCTTTGCTCCCGGCAGAGCTGCCGCTGATGTTGCTAACTAGGCTGGGGTTAAGGGAGACGAAGGGGAGGCTTTTGCCCGCCGCCTCACTAAAGATGGAGTCCATGAACACTGACTCTACAGTGAAGGAGGGACCAAGGAAGGACTCTAAAGTGGAGAGGTCAGGCTCCTCCATGGCGTGGCAAGGCAAGCTGATGGATTTGGCCAGCAGAGGGATGGAGGCGGGGCTTCCCTGCGGCGGGCTAGGCTTGGGGTAGAACGTGTTGCTTTTGTGGAGGTACTCACTGCTTTTGGGCTTGCCGGAGGAGGTGGGCGGAGAGGCGTCGACGGACACGGGCTGCCGGCTGTCTTTGGACAGCAGGTCGTGGATACTGGTGCGGCGCGTGGTGCCCTCGGCGGTGGAGATGACGCTGCTGGCGCGGGGGAGCGAGGTGGAGGTGGTGGCGTCCAGCCGCTCCGAGACGGACGTAGCCTTGCCCTGCGTGGAGAGGCAGGGACGCACCGGGACGGAGCCCTTCACCCGCGTGCTCTCCGCCTTGCGCAGGGTGGGACGCCCCGGCTGGCTGCCGGAGCGCGGGGGGCGCTCCGAGCTGGAGGGGGCCGCCCTCCCGCTGGCCGAGCGCAAGATGCCCCGTGCCTTTGTGGAGGGGCGTTCCTTTGGCACATGGTCCGAGGAGGTGGACAGGCGGGGGGAGTCCACAGTGAGGTTCTCCTGACTCCCCGACTACAGAAAGAGAAAGAAATAGAAGAAGAAAGAAATAAGCTACGAGATAGAACAACAGTTTCAACACATTCTTTATTCACTGGATTGTTATATAGTTTGGGTTTCTTTCACAGCCTGTGAATTAATTTAGTTAAAATAATTAAAATAAGCAATCAGTTACTTCTTTTGAGCATTTAAAAAAAACATGAAACTGGGCAATGGGGTTTGATTCTCACCAACAGCAGAAAAAGTGAAAGTAAGTCAAAGCAAAAATTGACTCCCATCAAAGCTGGATTTACTTGGCCGTTCCTGTCCAGTGGCAGTGACAACAAGCAACACTTAATGGAAGCAGCGGAGGCTCACCTCAGCAGGGTCAATGCCCTCATCCAGGAACTGCTTCAGGGAGAGCACCTCGCTGCCCGGGGACCCCGTCTTCCTGATGGGGTTCTGGGTGTGTGCCTGGCCCGGACTCCCGGACTTGGCGGAGGGATCCAGGGACCTGCGTAGCTGCAGGGGGCTCTGGTGGGCGGAGCGCGACAACGGCAGCTGCTGCACCGGGCTGCTGCCGCTGCTGGACCACACCTCCTGGTCCAGGCTCAGACTGAACTCCCCGCTGCTCTCGCTGTGGGGCCTACTCAGGCTGCCGTTCAATGTGCCTGATGAAAAATAGCCAGAGAGCAACACATTACATTGTCGGCAGTCAAACTGTTCAAACTGTGAAAATGTCTTTTACCAACATAATATGTATGCATTACCATAAACACCACTGAAAAATGTATGCCCATTTTATTGAAGCCAATGAAATTTGATTTATAGAAAACTCTAATTTATTTATTTATTTTTATCATATTTTAAACAATCATTTCAAGGTGTATGGAAGTTTTTTGTCTGTACATGTAGCTTTGATATACTGTAAGTCCATATACTGCCACTAGATTTAGCCAGCCACTACTGTTGCTGTGTCACTAAGCATCTGTTTTTAAACACAGCAACCACAGATGCTGGCAGAAGTGAGTATCGTGTATGGACATATTTGTCCAATTGTTCAACTAAACTTCCACATTGCTTGAAAATAAAACATTTCTAAAATACAAAAAGAACGGTGCCTATCACAAGCCCTTATATGTAGAAAAATACACAATTTTTTACACCAACTTTTAATGTCAAAAGAGGACACGCTAAGCACACTGTAGGATGGGAGCTGAGAGGAGGGGAGGGGAGGGGAGGGGAGGGGAGGATTAGAGGAGGGGAGAGCGTACCTTTGCCCTCCGTAGGAGACACGAGGTGCGAGTTATTGTTACTATTACTACTGGTGGTCCTGTTGCTATGGAGACTGGAGGGTCTGGAGGCTGGGCAGGGGGACAAGAAGGGGGAAAAATACAAACACACAATTTAGGATATAAACACATACACACACGCACGCACGCACACACGCACGCACACACGCGCTCTAACACATGGACACGCACAGGAGAAGCCACAGCCCTGTGGAAACCGACAGTATGACGAGCGCCCCGCTGGGGCAACAGACGGCAAATGCCAGACACAGGAGAATGGGGGCGGGAACGGTGCCAGGGTCCAGCCGCTAATAAACAAAGAAGCTACTGACCAGGGAGGACACGGCACCTAAAGGGGAAGGAACATCAGCCTTAAAGGGGAGGTGCAAGGAGAAGGAATTAGACAGAGATAACATCACCAAGGAGGTACGAATACAAGACCACAGGGGAGGGAAAGAAAACAGGAGTAGAGACACAATAATAGACAGGAGATAATCTTTTAGGAGATAAAAGATTAGAAAAGAGAGAAGAGACTGGAAGAAAAGAGACTAGACCAGAACATAAGCGACACGATGAAAAGAGAAGTGGCTCGAATACAAGAACAGACTAGATTCTAGTTCTTATCATGTCTCTTATCTTATCTTGTAGTCACAACATGATAAGATAAGAGACGCTACAGATAAGATATGGGTTAAGCCACACCAGAGTGAGGATAAGATGTCAAGATGATGCGTTACCACCAAGTACCACTGCTGGTGCTGACCCAGTGACAGAGCATTCCGAGCCCTTTCACCCCACGTGCGTTTCATCTAATCTTTTAACAGGACATTCTTCACCAGGGATCCCTGATGAAGATGTGGAGGACACCGGCCTGTCATGGCCCAGAGTGGGAATGAGTACCAAGGATGAGTCACTTACTACAGATGCTACAGGGTACTCGGCACAGAGTGCTTGGCTCGACGGGGGAACGACCAAGACCCAGAGCACTGCTACACGTCTGCAGGCCTGACACATGACACATGGTGGGGCTGTGACACGTCTAACAGTTCAGTAGTTTAACATTTAACAGTTGCCCATGAGTAGAAATACAAAAGTGACCTGATCTGAGACACCACCAATTTCTTTCCAATTAATGTTTTCACTATAAAAAGGTTTCTTAGGTTTCAATATCTGGTAATAATAATAATTTCATAGTAATTTACTTTGCTCAGAACTTCTCAAAATTATTGGAATTAGGGTGGAATATATAAGAAATATATTAAATTACCCACCAAAGGGCAAGGAAGAAAAAACCTAAAGAGCTGCCAACATTTGCACATGGTCCTTTAACAACAATAGTGATTCATTATTTGTGAGTGGTAGCCAGCTAAAGTGGCAGAATGCTGCCTCAGCAGACATGGTGAGAGAAAATTCTGGCAGCCGGTGAGGTTACTGGTAAAGTGAATCTACCAACAATTACTAAGGCAATAACTTCATGATGCATATAAAGGATTGCATCACTATCAGGTAATGTCTGTGTCCAAGTTAGACCTTTTTCAGATACAATACAACAAACCGGGCGGGACACATTCTAGCTATGATATTGCAATAATAATAATACATACACTGTTAGCGGACTAAAGGCAAAGCATGTATTTGGGCAAAAACATACATACAGTACTAGGAAACAAAATGGCGTGTACCTAGCTTAAGACTTGATGTATGTCAGCCAGCATGGGGCTATTCAACATCTGGGTCAGCTATATTGGAGTGGCACAGACCTGATGAATAGTTGCCTGGCTGCAGATTAGAAATAGCCTTGATAACATCCTAAAGCCTGGAGCAGAGTCAATCCTGCTTCCAGTGAATGCTGATTTATCGCACCCCAACCGAGCATCCCATTATCTGCCTCTCGTGTCTCTATCCTCGACTAGAAATGCTTTCTGCTAGATGAGGCTTAATCCATGTTTGGGAAGTGGCCTAAAGATTAGCTGTGAAGCAGCTAAGGACGGGAACCGCTTTGAAAAAGGAACTCCCTTTTCCCTACGCTGTCAAAATGGTTTGTGATCCTCAGAGTACTATTCTTTACTGTCACTGACGACAGGTCATACAGCCTCCTACCTTGACTTCTGGGATCGTCTGAGGAGCCCATGACGTCCTCACAGGAGGCATTGTCTGAAAGGAAGGCAAATAGTGGTTATGAATGAGTAGAAGTTATAGCCCGTGGTTTTAAACAACAGTTTAAGGTCAATAAAAGAGAAAAGAGAAAGCCACTCTCAACGAACAACAAAAAGACAAAAACAACGTGCTCCAACCTTTGACCCGAAGCCGGTTCTTGGCCCTGGCCGTGGGCAGGGTGAAGGTGGCGTAGTCGATGGCGTTTGTGGAAAAGGCTAGCTCCTTCATGCGCCGCCTGCTGTGCCCACCGGTGCCAGTCATGCCAGCCTCGCCAGTCTCGGGCCCATCCAACATGTCGCTGCTGCCAGCCCACTGGCCCCCGGGAACCCCCGCCACCGCCATGCTCTGTAGCAAGTCGTTCATGGCTGGACAGATGGACAGATGGACAGATGGGCAGAGGGATGGAGGGAAAAAATGGATTAGATCATATTTAAGATATTTAAACCAAGTGCCAGCTCAGCATCATGCCAATTTGATTTGCTAACCTGCACACACCCCCCAAATAAAACATGATAAACTATAGGCCTTTTTTATTTTTAATATAACAGATGTTGTGGGCTCATTCTGGATCCAACATAGTCATTGCACCATCTAGGGATGCAAAATAATGCAAACATAAAGTAACCCTATAAGCCCAAATGTGAGGATAAAGGAAATAGCAGTTAGTCTTAATAAAAAGTTAGTCTTAATGCAATAGTTTATTTCTTCATAAAAGCTGTCTTGGTCTAGCAGAAAGAGAATGGTTGTTCCGCTCTGAATTAGCACAGATGAGAATGTGAGAATGTGTGTAGATCACTATGGCTACGTTCAGACTGCAGGCCTTAATGCACAATTCCAATTTATTGCCAGATCAGATTTTTTTGACTGACTGTCCAGACTGACGTTGCATTTTTTAAAACTACGACCTGTAGCGGATTTTGACCACATATAAGTGGCCCAAATCCGAAATAGAAAAGATCAGATGTGACTTGGGCTGTTCATACAGTCGTGAAAAAATCTGATCTGAGTAACAAATGAGCAAAAATTCAGATTTGGGTCTTCTTTGGCCTGCAGTCTGAACGTAGCCTTGGTTAGGCAGGTGCATACAGATAGCAGTGATGTGGTGGCCAGGGTCAACATAAGGGACCATTGTATTTATTTATACATTAACAAGCTGAGGTGAAACAAGGGGATTGCCACAGCAATACACTTGCATACACTAAAGCATGCAGGGCTGCTCTTAGCAAAAGCATACACTCAAGATCAGAGCCCAAGCCAGAGACAGACAAGTCCATGTCAGCACAAGATCTGAAATGCGAGCGAGCGAGAGAGATTCAGTAAGAGGCTCCATTTCAAGTCCTTCATGGCAGGTCAGAGCAGAGTGGTCAGAGATCGAGTTGTGGCGTTTGATTAGCAATGCCTGTGCAGCTGCATTTAGCAATGAAAGCACGTACAACGGGCACATGAAAAGCAAACCCAGTCTCCCTCTCATTCAAAGAGAACACACAGCCTTTCATACACTGAACTGTGTATAGTGATCTATGGGCATGCAGAGCAGCTAAACAAGTCGATACAAAACGGACTATACTACATTCAGACTAGAGATCTAGAGAATCAACTTGTGTTACTATTATGGAAATCCCTTTATTTATTTTTTACATTTAGAATTTTTGCTTGTTATTTTCTACATTACGTCTGTTACCCAGGTGTAAAACGAGTCTAAAGCACAAAACGTTAAAGGACAGATAACGTGATTTACTCCTGTGTAGGGGTGACCTCGACTAGTCGACCATTCTATCTAAAGAGCCCGATTCGACTGCCAATCTCACAGTTGAATGGTCGCAAAATGTGGTTATGAAACAAGGATAATTCCATTCCAGCTCTATGTCATGAAAAGACTATGCATTGTCTAGGCATAGTAGCCGCAGGTAAGCCATTGTTTTATTTTTATTTTTTTAATTCTGGGCACTGTGGCATGTAATGATTGCGGTTTCTGTGTGGAAGTTCTGAATTGTAACATTTTCATTATTCAGTTTGTGTTTGTAACGAGGGTTATTCAGTGTTGGATTTGTTGTTATCCTGTTATTTCCTCTTTTATGTATAGATTAGCCAGTCATCTGACTGGCTCATTGATATGCCTGTGATATTCTGATACGAGTAGCCTACTAGACATATTAATATAATTAATATGGATCAATGAGCAAATAAACAAAACGTGATTCAGCGATCAGTCGACTATAGGTAAAACTTTAAGAATCAGATTCGACTCTGTAAATTCAGAGTCAGGGACACCCCTACTCCTGTGTTGCATATTGGCATAGTGAGTAAAGTGCTTGGACCACTTAGGAGGAGTGGAGGTGACAGGTTTCAGGTGATGACATGATGGTTTGCCCTGAAAGCACGAGGAGTGGTCATTCATGTCACTAGACACAGGCACAGAGAGAAAAGTGAGGAAGAGGAGGCAGAGGAGGGCTAGCGCGGCGGCGGCCAACGGGAGGTCTTACACATGGAGCGCCGGTAGATGGCCTTGGCCTCGTCTTTGTCCTTGGATCGGTTCCTCATGAAAGGTAACTTTGTCAGAGCTGTTAGAGCGCAGCCAGGAATAAACAGAGCGAGAGAGAGACAGGACAGCAGGGAGGTAGGGAGCGACAGAACGGCCCAGAGGGAAGTGGAGGGAGGGAAAAGGAAGAGGAGGGCAGAACAGAAGGATGTGGTTAACAACGAGAGAAGCAGGGAGCTGAACCCCTGGACCCTCAAAAACACAACAACCATGACTGCAATGCCATGGCAGACCTAAAGGAGCGGTTCACGTCATTATGAGGCCCATCTCGTTTATCATCAACTGGAAAAACATGTCAGTACATCCAACTAGCCTTTGTACATGAGATTAAAAAAGGTACCCTGCTCTATTTGTCTCCAATGGTGGTAAAACCAGCATTACACAAATGTATTGGTTTGAAACTCCCAAACTCGAGCGCAAAATGGTATGCATGCTAACTCCTCGCCTTACAATGACATCAACAGTTTTGTTTTCAAATTTAAACAGTGAGCTAGGGAAGAAATGTAGGGCCCTGGGGTAACACAATCGAAAGGTACCTTTTAAGTATATAGAATTTGTTAGCATTCCATTTGAAATTCATAAACTTGACATGCGCAAGCCAAATAATTGCTAACAAATGCTAACTACATTTTTACAACAATTTTTTTAACAAAATGACTGACATGACAGTTCATGATAAATAACACAAGCATCTTAAAAACTTGAATTAATCCTTTAAAAGTGGGAATTTACATACAGTACAGTGAAATATTATGACGGAACAAATAAATGTACTGTATATGTACACATACACACACACACACAAACGGACCAGACCCAACCAGACACCTGTAGACAATCTACATCCCACATACAACCACATATACAGTGATTATTACATGATTATTGTTACACTATGTATGCTGCACAACCAGAAACACACAAGCAGACTTTGATGGGACAAAATGAGGAACATTAAAGGGTGCAATTAGGAGAGTCAATGGGTAAGGGAGGGAACAGGGAGGGAATAACCGCAGCAGACCAAAGGATTCCCATTGCAGATATAACCCACTGTCACAACCTGGTGACAGGTAAATATTAGCATAATGTACAGTTTTCTGTGCATACCATTACTGTTGTACAGTACAGTTGCTGTACTACATTGTTTTGATGAAATTGTAACATTTTAAAACTTGCTTGCAAATAAATGTAATAAATGAGTCTAATACTCCCTACTTGCTCAAATAGTTCCAAGTCAATCGTTACTGCCCTTTAATCAGTTCATTATGAATGAAATTAGTTGCCTTACAGAATCTTACTGCCTTATATAAAAGTTACTGATAATTTGACACACTTTTAGCTTAAGGCTTAAATTAATGACTTACAATCAACGACTAGAAGCATTAAGATAACAAATATGTATCCACTTATTCTTGAGATAGCAAAGTAACCAAATGCTGAGAACCATGATTTTTGAAATGTCATGCGTTGATTAGATGTGGTAATGGCACAATGCATTGCACCTGATGGCACTTTGCACCTAATGTGATGCTCTGTCAGGGAAGGGAGGTTTATCCTCATTTACAGTGGAGCTGCACTGATTGGCAGGTTGACTGATAGCTTTACTAGCTCTCACCTGGTTCTGTTAGAAAGATTGGCAGCCAAACCAGTTACAACAGTGATTTTCCCCAAACAACCGTGTGCGCTTGATTTAACATCTTTAGGTTGAAAAAGGAGCAATCATTAAAGAAACAATAGTGTGTAGGCAAAAGGGGAGCTTGTTTTCTGTCTGAGCAATGTTACTAAACTACAATGGTTTAAATAAAATCAGTGTAGAGAAATGTGTGGAGGTTTAAGTGTTCTCCAAGGCAGTGGGTCATAATACATAGTCTCCTACGTTTTTGTTACTATTAATTTCTGTGTTTTACAAAAACATAAATAAAATCGGTCAATCCAGTTGTTCCATGGTTGAATATTTATGACCAAATATAGGCCAGGTTCAGCACTGAAGGCCAACCTGCCTCCACACAGCTGGACTGTAACCTCTACAACAGCTGACGCACACACATACACACACAATGAACTCACAAAGACACGCTACAGGTGACTAGACTGTATGATCATATGCCCCGCCCACCCACCCCCATCCATGGCATACCATTGGTTGAACCCTGCCCTTGGGCATGGTACTGCTGCCCTCTCCTCCCTTACCGTAGAGATAGAGAGAGAGAGAGAGATGGAGAGAAGCAGAGGAGCAGTTAGGGGAAGGAGGAGCCAGGCAACCAACTCAGCCAGTACACAGCCCACGCCGTCTGTGGGTTACTGTGCATGGTACGGTGTTGCATTGTAGAGTGTGTGCTGGTAGCACACACTCTGTGTGTTACAGAAGCAGAATGCATGGAATAATGCATCTGACTTCTCCCTGTTATTTGCAAACAGCTACATACAGTAAGTGAACTATTTTTATTAGCACGTTTACGTCTTGAGTTGGAGCCGGAGTCGACGGAGGAGCTGTCCTGGACGTCCTGGGGCAGATCCAACCCATCGCTGGACTCCGAGCGGGACGGTGTCAGGGTCAGGGAACGCATCCGCTCTCGGCTCTTGCTGGGCTTGATCAGCTTCTTCATCTTCAGAGTGATCCAGTTGCCACGCCTAGGGAAGAGGCAGGGTGAGGGACACAAACGTCTGGTCAAATAGCAGAATACGTGGGCACATTTCCTCGCTTTTATCCAAAGTGTGAAGTGCGAAGCGAGGCGGAGTGGCTTTTCACCTGCGAGGAGGAGAGGGGTCGTAGAACTTGTACTGGTCCATGATCTTCTCTTCCAGCTTTTCCTTTTGTCTCCTCAGTTCATTCAGCTTGTCTCTGGGAGGCAGAAAGACAGCAGGACAACCAGTAAGACAGCCTCGTCTGCGTCTAAGACAAACCTTAACGTATATTAAACGTGCCTCGTCAGCATACTGTAAGATGGACCGCTTCAGATGTTCACTTCATCTAACCACAATGTGGGCCAAAGCTCAGACTGTGTGAATTTCAGATTTATAAGTGTAATAAATATGATACTCTGTGGCAGACAGACGATGTAACAGATCATTGTCATTTTTATAGAGGTTTAAATGTGTTCCTCTCAGGCTGAAGGAATGGAAGATATTATTTTATTATGAATCTATTACCACTTTCTATTCTATTGATTGGTGTTTTGTTCTATTGTGTACAGGGTCCGAAATGAACACCCGCCAAGTGCCAATGGCGGGTAGATTTTCCGTTTGGCGAGTAAATGTCAGAAGACTACCCGCCACTCTGGCGGGTAAATGTTTGT
>JAODLI010003193.1:0-10046 GCA_027575585.1 Percopsis omiscomaycus | reverse complement strand
AATGTACTATTGCTAAACAGCTTTATTGATTAATATTTGCTAAATAAATGCAAGCATAATATTCATAATTTCTAACAATATCTATTATTGAAGTAATTATGCCCAAGGTTAAACACTATGCACACCTACATAATATTTCTTCTCTTTGGTCTCAAATGCACATTCTCAATTTCCATTTGTCTCTCGCATTCAGAGCCTCCATCTATAAAATAAACATGTCTTCAATTAGAGCAGGAGCGGGGATGCAGTGCATGGGCTGTCTGCTGTAATCTGTTGCCTTCTGACAGGGTTCAATTCAGATGTATCTGAAAGGCACCTCCAATCTGTTCTGCCATGCATCAATTTCACAGACAGATCCCCCCCCACACACACACAAACCTTCATTCCTCCTCATTTGAGTTATTTTCTCCTAATGTCTTGTGCTTCTGCTGTGCCTTAAGGGTTTACCTCACTTTTTATTTTCCTATCCATCTGATTTTTGAATGCATCCATAAAGAGTTTGATTTGGATGTCTTGCCTCAGTTATACATTTTAGATATATGGTATAATTATTAAATTACAATACACACGGAAAACACAAGCCAGCCTGAGCATGTCCAACACAAGTTGGGTGTAGTTACTAAAACAGCAAAAGGTGAAAATATGACATTGAGTTAATATCTCCTTTTTTAATGCAACATTTCAACAAGGTCTTCTCCAGACATGAAGACCAGCTATCTTTCTGTTATGTGAAAACAAGGTAAATAACACTTTCGTTCTTCATTGAAGTAGGCCTACAGTAGTAGTTGTAGTTGATCTCTCTCTCACACACTTTTCCTCTGTCATTTCTGCTTGCCTGGTAGTCTGACAAATGCATGGTGCGTTCCAGACGTTTACATTCTGGGAACTTTTTTAACTGGATGCCACGTTTCTTTTGAAAAACTTGCTTTGTTACTCAACTCTCTCTCAAATACAACTGTTCCCTGTTATTTAATCGGATGTTCAGTGGACTGTCATTCCAGTTCTTTGAATGTACAATATACGTACAGTAGCTGTTCTGCGCGCACCCTTAAATTCACAACGTTCAACCGGGTTTATGAAAGTTAGCATACAATTCTTAATTGAACTTAACAACACCGTATGAAAGAGGAGACCACAAGAGCTCAAAAGAGCCGATTTCACTTATGATTACTTGTGACTTATGACCATTAAATACAACTGAACTCGAGTTATAGTAGATATTTAGAACAGCACAGCCTGTTAACAGATCTATTTAACAAGCACATCTTGTCCCAAAGAAACAGACTACCTGAACAGTGCGCTTCTAACTTATTGTTCATATTGGATTTATTTATTCGTGGTTTTCTTTTTTCTTTTTTTGTGCACTGACTTCTAATGGAGCTACCTGAGAAAAGATGAATTAGTGAACACACAAGTGGATGTGAGAGAGGAGAGGAATGGAGGAAAGCAACGGGTCACACGAAACTGATTCATTAGTGGTGTTCTTGGTTTCCATTAGCATTAGGCTGTTGCTGCTTTCACACTTCCCCTTTCAGTGGGGGAAAAAAATAAAAAATACACAAGCGAAACTGCTTTAATGGACCTAATGGGTCTATTCAGTGTGTATTTGTGCATTTGGAATGTCACAATCTATCATCACTTAGAAGTTATCTTTCAGAATAATTTGCAAAATGTTATTTTATATGAACCTAGCTATATAATATATACATATACACATAATGAACAAGCATTATGTGTGTTAAGGAAACGCAGCATGCACGATCGTGATTGTTGGGACTGATACCAATACGTTTTTTTTTTCTTCACTTTTTTCTAAAAGGAAAGACATTTTGAAAGACCTGACACTGACAACCTGACATTGTGGGTTTATTTAACAAATGGCCCATCGCCTACATTTGTGTGAAAATGGGGAAATTAAATCAAATGGCCGGCATTTACATTCAAACTCTAATAGACCACATGGTACGATGCTTAGTAACAAATCCAGCTCTGATGACTGCTGATATCACTCTTCCAATAGCATGTACTTTCTTACAATGACTGGTGTATGGCCAATTCAACTCATTGTAAGTCACTTTTGCTAAATGATGTGAATATAAATTGCATACAGTAAAAAAGAAGTTATCAGACTGCAATTGAAACACAGCCAGCGACAAAGCAACAGACCATCGTTCATTTCAACGAGCGATTTCATTTCAAAGTTCTACTTTATTCAAATTTTCAGTGACGCGGTGTAGCGACTAGACAATCAGAGAGTAGAGGTGTTCATCTGGAGTCGCTCTCTTGACAGAAACGTAGAACAAATGAACAACACACTAAAGAAATTGAAAAAGGACTACAGGGACCAAAAGAAGGACCTCTGGCGAAGAGGCAATGGTCGACCATGGAGGAATCCTCATTTTAATGTACTAGACCGGCGTGCAACTTACCTGGGCCTTAAGTTTTATTTTTCAAATGTTTGTTGCCAATGTTGTGCTTGAAGTTGGCGCTAGTGTTGCTGGGAAAGCGCCGACGTATACAGATGTATACAGCGACGTAATGACGTCACTGTATACATCTGTATATGTCGGCGCTAGCACCAGCCCAGAACCAGCACTAGGTTCGCGTTGGTGGAAAGGAGCCTTAGTTCCTAAATGTTAATTACCTCCTCACCAGCTGTTTTGTGTCCTCTAGTCCTAGGGATTGAGCATTTGGTTGGAGCCACCCTACTTTAAAGACCTGCCACCTCACCCAAAAGAAGTCGCTCCCTGCAATGCTTCATTCATTTTCTTTCAGCGGTGTGAGAAGGCGTCTTGTCCCTATTCCGGTCAGCGCGTCCCGCTGTGGCATTTTTCCTTCACAGATTTGTGACCTTTAGCAGGGAGCCTTTACCGCTTGACGCTCTCCCGGGAAGCTCATTAGCCAGCCACACTTTCAGCGGCCACGCTTCAGATGCTCGAGCAATTAGGCTCCTTACAAATACCACCAATACCTGTGGACAGCCAGCGGTTAGAGAGGGGAAGGCAGGAAGGAAGGCAGAATTCGGGAATGTCACCACCAGGCCTGTTAGTGTGTGTGTGTATCCGCCTGCCAGCATGTGTTGCACACCGGCATACCTGGTGTACTTGTATGTGGGGCCTGTCTCCGTGTGTGAGGGTGGTGGCTTGTCAGCAGTACAGTACAGTACAGTGTAGCAGTGTTGCAGGTAAACAATGCCTGCGGGAGCGGCATTACACTCCACTGAACAGTAGGACTGGATAAGATCAGAGTTTTGGAGAAGCAGCTGAGCGTGGCGCTGCGTGAGGTGCCTGTCTCCCTTCCGACAGGATATCCTGGTATCCTGTCGGAAGGGAGCACACATACCAGCAGGTAAACTCGGTATCTATCAATTCAGCTGAAGATCCTTGCAGTCCTCCCATCTTTTTCAAAACCAGCCAGCCACACCCAGAATCCCAAATTTGAGCTACAGCTCACTGTTTATTTTGTCAGTTGTCAACAAAAGTGTGGGCGGCTGCAGGGGGTGGGGTAGAGACAAGTGTGAGCCTGGGAGAGCTCACAGGGGAGAGGTAGAGTGGAGTGCGACTGACTCAGCCCTCATGAGATGCCCTCAGAGTTTAATACAAAAACGGCAACATTTCTGTAATGCTGTGCTGTGTCTCACTTCGCGCACTTCTGTACTTACACTTACTATTTTGAGTGCATAAGTGCATTCACAATGTCAAGTATGCCAAAATGTAAATGGTGTAGGCCTACTCATAATGGTCAAAAAGTGTGATAGGGCCAATGAGGTTGGTGTAGGTGAGTCAGGGTCTGGGTGTCAGCTGACAGACAGCTGACTGATAGCAGCGTGCACACTTCCGTGGTCTGCCTGAACTAATGCAATGCTTAATGTTAGACATTTCCGGTGTGTGCACAGCTTGGGTGTTTGATTTGAGACACTACTGCCCGGTGGAATTTCACGCACTATGCAAGTAAGCACATAGTGCACGCAATGTACTCAAGGAAGTGTGCGGATTGAGACACAGCGCTGGTTTCAACCAACCAAGTTCAATTCTGACACAAATCGAGGATCGTACCTTTAATGTGTATTTTGACAATCAGTTTTGAAAAGTATTGCTGTTTGTGAACACAAATAGCTAGCTATAACCTAGCTAGAAGTGAGAGAGAGGGGAAATAATCTGAGAGTTCACATACTGAAGCAACTAGCCTTTATGTATTCAGACAGGCTGCAGTGGTGAAGATGATATTGAAGAAAAAAGAACCAAACCACCTATCTGCTCTTGTGTTCCTGACCAACATGGCAGGCGGCAGCTCTCGACCTGCTTTCACAAGCTGTGTGTGTGTGTGTGTGTGTGCCACTACACTCGGAGGTGAACAAACAAACCGCTTCATTAAGGAAGTCCAGCCACACGCCAATGAAGGTAAAGCAGGTGAAGCCAATTAACATTCCCCTTTTAGACCCCTTCACCTCGAGCACAATTTGACAGGTGCTAGAAATCTGCCCATGATTTATTCATGGGCACCACTGCCATGTAAATATTTATTGTTTAATATACATCGATGGGTGCACAATTTGCACCAATTAGTTGGTTGAAAAAGTTCAGTAGGTAGGCTACTGTGTTTTTTCATTACTGTACCGTAACTGGAGTTCTTATTATTACACATTTACCTAATAGTCTCACCTAATAGTCTTATATTATAGCACATCGCGGTTACCTCCCACAATCAAGGGCCTCTCTCGCCCCTCCCCCATCTCTCCCTCTCTCTGTGATCAGCTGAGCCATAACGGCTGCATTCAATCGCTGGAGCCCATCTCAAAATGATGAGAGAGTATATGAGAGTCTCTTCAGCAAACAATCCTTAATCCCTTCAACCCATCCCCAGCCTGCTAATCCAGGACGGAGGAGAGGGCAGGGGACAACGGTGGCTTAGAGAGAGAGTGAGAGCAAGAGAGAGCTAGAGAGAGAGAGAGAGAACTTGCGCTCCAAAACGATGCACAAAGACTAAAACGAGTCAAGCAGACAGTTGCATTCATAAAAGAATACGTAGACATTTTAGATAAAGAGAGGACAAGGAATTGGAAAAAAATAAAATAATAATAATAATATTTTCCATTTTTCCGTTTCCATTTTTTTACTTTGGAGTGAAACTTTGCATAATGCAACGGTTAAATCCCTTGGTCCAGTTCTTGGGAGTGCAATGGACGGTATATATACACACCTCTAGTAAAGTGGTCATGTTATCTGGTAATATAACTACCCTGACTACATTCCTGTCTCTAATACTGTTGCTGTGATGGCAGTGTTTCAGCATGCCCCTAGCTTGAGAGGGCTCTCAGGGCTTGCTTTACAGAGCTCTATATTGGTCCTGGGGTTTAATGTGCCTGTGTTATTCTGGCAAAGTGGATTACTGTCTGAAACTCACAACAAAACAAGTGCAGGCGTGCCCAGGGATATTTCTACTGCGTTAACATTACGTGACTATAAAAGGGCACGTTTCTGGGCCCCGCTTGTTTCCATTCATCATATATGGGGTCCTCAAGACTGCCACAATTCTAAACTGAATTATTTGATTATATTTTAACCTAAAAAAAAAAGCCCACCTATTGTTTGATATGTGATGGATTAACTGCAGAACATGAGGGGGTTAAAGATTGTTGGAGCACAAACTGAGGGAGGGGACATTTCATGGAACCCCATTTAATGTCAGTCTTCCCGTCAGATTTGATTCCAAAATGTAGTCTAAATGGAGAGTTAAGGTTCTGTAGATTTCTCTATAACCCAAGGATGAGAGCTGCTAACGCTGACTAGGGGGCTCTGTAGAGGGTCTCTGCTGCCCCCTACTGACTCGTCTGGGAAAAGTCAACTGTAAGGTTTAGTTTAGATTAGTTTAGCAAAGATGAGTTTAGTTTTGTTTCCTCTGTTAATAAGGGTTTGACAGGCCTAATGGCACCCAGGCCAATCAGAAATGGTAAAGGGAGCGACTGAAAAGAGGAGAGACAAAAGGAGAAGGATATATATATATATATATATATACAGACACACATATAGAGAAAAGAGAGAGCGATATATAAAATTCCAAAGGCTGTGCTCCCCTAACACCTCGCTGCCCATGTGCTTTTGATCTGGCCGGCACACTGCCTTCACATCCATTGGCTCCTTACAGATCTGTTGATTAAAAGAATGAAAAAAAGAGAGCAATAGAAACACTTCTGTCTCACACACTTACCCTCGCTGTTTGACACCGTCTCTGTCTTTCTGCATGTCAGTCTCTTTCTCCTTCCCCATAGCCATGGGCTATAGCTGAATTATTCTGTTTGAGATTTGTAAAAAAAAAGTGAGAGAGAGAGAAAGACATTGTGATGTGTGGAATTTGAAAACAGCACCTGTTTTAACAGCGTATCTGCCTGAGGCATGCCGCAGACTCCCAATTTACAACTGCATTGTGTTTTGTATGTACACGTACTAGACATGTTTTCGTTTTTTTTTTTAAACAGGCATTGAACCAACCTAATATATTGATCTATAGCCATGAATTCCAATAAAACACATCACCCTGACAAGAAAAGCAACAGTAGCACAGGATTTGAGAGAGGAGATTTGCGGTTAAGAATTTCGCCTTACTGTGATTTAGGTTCAGCACCACAGCATGCAGTATTTTGTTTTGAAAGGACTGTTCCCATCATTCTGGCCATCTCCGCTGTAGAGGATGACGGCCAAGAACAGTACTAAACAATGCTAAACTATCTACTAACCTAAAGCCATATCCATAGGTACGGATTTCAAAAAGAGAGGCTTGTCACCACCACGATATTGCAATATTGTGGTCAAAATTACCTGTAAAATGTTATGCTTTTCTTTCACACAGTGAACACTTATATTTTTATGTGTTATGAACATTATAGGCAAAACATTAAAGTCAACACAAAAAATCCTCCTCAGTTCCTGGAAATGGCTGCTTTTTGTCGGTGGCCCTGGGCTGAAATGTTCATGTGAGAGTATGGATAGGCAGCATCTGGTGGCAGGCTGGCCTAGCAGTGGGGAGAGGGGCACACAACACCAAACCCCAAGCTGCTCAGAGAAATACTTGCTTATTGCACAGAGCATAACAGTGATGGAGTGGGCCAAATCTAAATCTGCCCAACGGCACCATGAAACAGATGCTCTATGGTCATCTTTACTGGAAGCCACAGTGAGAACACTGTCTAAGCATGCAATAATAGCCACTGTAATTGCTGTGGACACTTTGAGGAGGTATGGGCTTAAGAGACTTACTGCAATGACTGATTTATGCGAGACGCCTTGGGCTTTTTTAATTGGCTTTATTGACTGACCAGTGTTGTGTCTGAGGATTAATGCCTAGTTCTCGGAAAACGCGTGTGTGTGCTTGCTCTTCTGCAAGGGGTGGGTACATAACTATTTGAGGTCTCGATGTCTCCTTCTGCTGTTATCTTGGGCACACAGTGACAACCCAACTACCACCGCTGGTTGTTATGGCAATAAGAAACAGTTGCCTTCAGGCAGAGTGGGCTGTGATTAAAGGGTTCTCCTCTCACAAAGGCTCTTTTAATTCACACTTCAACAGGCAGTGCAGTCTTTCCCCCTGCCCCATAGTCTCTGTGGGCCAGGGGGAACAAATGTAATGTTAATCTTAAATGCATGGATGTTGCAAATAGTGGCAAGAAGTGAGAAAGACATCAGGCATGGGTGTAAGAAGCAGTGAAAGGAAATGGAGGCCAAAATGACACAATTGAAGGAATGGTGGGTCTGTTTCCATTCCATTTATACAGAAACAGAGGCTTATTGATTTGACTAGTCCTTGGCTATGAACTGGTTTCTTATCCGTAGATGTCTTTGGGAGCAGGGCCATCGCCTTTCAGCCACTGTGCTGAAGAGTCCTTGAGCAAGATATTGTATTTCTCCCTCCTCCTTGGACAGCAAAGTCAATAGCTGTGCTGGATCTAACCTTACTGTGAAAAGGGGCAGCCAAAAGGAACATTTTCTTACACTGTTAAATAAATCATCACATTACTATCAATATTGTATTCAAACTATATATAAATTAGAGGGCACAAAGGCTCCTTCATTATTATTTGAATTGCCATTTGAATTAATAATAATTAATTAATAATCAGGGTGGTGGATGAAGGGTGGATAGATGGACAGTGGATAGAAAAGTCAGACGCCCCCACACCAGCCTGGATCCCTTGTTATCTCATCGCTCATCTCCTGGGAATGAAAAGAAACATTCTGTACATTTGCTCCAACAGGTTCCTATGTGTCTGGACGATATCTATACGTTTTAGAATTAGAATTGTTTTAAATTATATCAAATTTGTGATCATCCATCACCGATTGGATCAACTTTAACCAATTGAGAACAAGAACCACGTGGGGGCAATCAGCCGCAGAAGACGTCACTGGACTTTCTGGGAAAGTGAATGTTATGCTACTGCACGTGGCTTTTGACGTCCACAGTTCCGGTGACACTCCCGCAGTAAATAAGCCCAGTTCAGGACCCAACACAGTGCTAGTATTAAGTAATAGTTATGAATTGGCAGCTACGTTTGTGAACTCAGGTTTCCATTCGAGCTCAATGTGCCATCACACCCACGAGGGGGGAAAACTGTAGCTGCTGAAGTTAGCCATCTAAACATTTTCGCGGAGACGACGAGCAAATAAGAAATCAAAAATAATGTTAACAAAAAGCCTTATTAATCATAATAATCACGTAAGATTATTATTACATTACATTAATAAGCATTACAAAACAATTGACCTGCTTCTTGACCATTGACCATTCTACAGCAGATAATAGGCCCTTAACCAATGAGCGCGCATGAGTGAGCATTGCTTAGGAGGGTTCATGGCTACCATGAAATATATAAATGGCTCCTAATGCCTGTGAGACTTTTTACACTTGAGACATTCCTGACTGCCTTTCCATTGTCAGCATGATGACAAAGCCCTGCGTTATGTCTCAAGACCTTTAAGAGCTACCCAGAGCACTACAATTATGGAGAAACATCTGTTGGCAAAGCACTGAGGCTAAAGCAAAGGTTTGTGATGAGGCCATAACTATGTAAATGCCGTCGAACACCTGCTCAATGATCTGTTGCGTTTACCGGCGGTATACTGCTTCACTGACTTTATCGTTTGTTTACATGGGAATGTGTGAAAATGTACTGGCAAGTCATAATCTGTCAGATGCTGTAACATAATCACACATATGGACCTCTACTAAGTTGAGTGAGCAAGAGGTGTGTGTCTGTGGGGTGTATACAGTGCGTGTGCACATTGAATAGCCATATGAAAATAAAAAAGCCGGAGGAAGAGAAATTTGTTTTTTCTACTTTTAACTTACAGTATAGCTGCAAGTATATCAATCACCACTGCCCCAGCGCGCCTGGGAATGAAAAAGTGTTATGGGCAATGATAAAAGGAGTGAGGGGTATTTTGGTATAGTTACATCTAGTATCATTTTAAGTATTTTTTTAAAGTGACAATCCTCGACCCAGATTGTTTGGAAACACAGCTGCTGGAGTTTGAGAGACTCTTGTTTCAACAAATCAGCGTCGTTGTTGTTTTGGATTTCAGCTCCAAGAGGAGTGCCCTTCCCGCACTCAAGCAGTTGTGTTTCTGAACTGTATGAGGTTCTGGGGGCTCTAAAACATAACTGAGGAGCGGCCCTTGTAAAACCTCCTGTTTTGCCCAGGGTATTTCCATATGTAGTGTACACATGCATAATACCTGAGCAGAAGTTTAGGGCTGACCTGAATGTTTCCATCATTGTCATAGTGCTGGACGTCTGCAGCTATCAAACACGTTTTGTTTGTTTCCTTTTTTTCTTCCTTCTCATCAACAATTAATCTGCCCCTCCCTAATTTTTTAAACTTAAATTTCAGTCACAAAATCTCCCTCCTTCTCTCTACAGACTGGCCCGTAGCTACAGGCCAGTAGCTACGTTAGAACCTAGCAAACTTTGTGTAGTAATTGTTATGGAAAAATTTAGTAACATACCACACTGGAACAGAGAGAAATATATGGTCTTTGTAAATTAATTTAATT
>JAODLI010003192.1:0-10047 GCA_027575585.1 Percopsis omiscomaycus | reverse complement strand
CTAATATATGTGCTTTACAAAGAAAATAAAAAAATATATTTATATGTATATATATATATATATATATATATATATATATATACATACACACACACACACACACACACACACACACACACACAGAGCACACAAGGTATATACTGTGACTACCATGACTGATTGTTGAAGCCAGTTCTTAAGATGTATTCTTTTTTCTTCCGTAAGATGTTAAGGTCTTAAATGCAATTTGTTTTTCTTCTAATGCGTATAATGCGTAAGTATTGCTCCATTAAAATTATATCAAGGCTTTGGAGATTTTGCAACCAATAGTGACGGATCACTTGACCAAGTCAACCAATTGCAGGAGGATTAACAGCAAATGTGGCTGTTAATGGGGGCCACACTTGCTTGCCACACTCATAAGCCACACTCCTTGATTCAAAGTGTCTCTTCACAAGGCAGTGTGTGCCATCATCACACAAAACATCTACCTTTTATAGGCTTACAATCTATGATGGGTATGTATGGGACATTTATTGAGGTCCATTAGCCATGCTTTGGCTGTAATCCCTCTTAAACACCAGGTTAATTAACCACTGTTAATTAATGTGTAGGAAAATGAAGCAAAAAGTACATTTAAAAAAAAAGGTCTTTAAATACACTACAATAACATTTACAGTTATTTTTATAGAGTTTATAACCGTCTAAAAAAACACAACTTGTTTGAATTAGGGATCATAACAGTAGTTTGGACTCTGAAGAGGTCGAAAATGTAAATTCAGGCGCATATGACGGACCACAGCCTCATAATTATGAGCCTGCCATGCGCCTAAGAGACTAGGAACAGACGAGGATTAGGAGAAATAACGGCCATCAGCGAGAAATTAATTCATGGTGTGAGGAGAACCAGCGGCTACTCGGTGCCCGCTTGCCAAATTTAATGTTGCGCTTCTTGGCAGGTTTGAGTCAAGACAGAGTCAGTTCATTGAGTCAGTTCTCAAGGCTTAGACCACCCAATTCGCCACACTAAACCAGAATTTCCATTACTACACCTATACTGCTGCACAGTGCGCCAGCGACGACACAGCGGAGACGACTCCCCCGCACGATGTAATATGACGAGTTGTTGAAAATAAAAGTATTTAAGAGCACTGCTAAAAATTCTAAACTTTTTCATCTGATTTTCTGCCTTTGGGTCTCATAAAACATAGAATTGTGCATTAACTTTGCCAATGTTCTTTTGCAAGAACTATTATATATTTAGTGACAAATTCAACCTGCTAGTTGCTCTTTAATAAGGGGACATTTCCCACCCTTTCCCACAAACGCACGCACACACACACACACTTATCAACCGTCTCTAAAAATGGGACATGAGATGTGACTTAAATGCTTTGTCCTACGTCACTGTCTCTTTGCCTGTATGAGTGTGTGTGTGTGTGTTGCAGGGCCATGTGCCGTTGCCATGGCTACACCCCTATCAAACTCCAGGAGGTATCAGAGAGCCGGGGAATCGCCCTAGACTTGGACCACGGCGAGTGGGCTGGACGATACAGCAACAGGAAGGAAGGAAACTAGGAGAAAAGGAAAGAGGGATCGAACAAAACAAGGCTAGGAGGGATTAAGGCAAGGAAGCCAGAGAGCAAGGGAAGGTATGGTGGAAAGAAGTCCCGATAAACCAATCCAACCCTCTCCTCCGGGCGAGGTTTTTCTGAGAGTTTGTATACATGTGTGTTTGTGTGCGTGCATGTGTCTTGTTGACCACATTCTCTTGATAAGCACAGCCTCTAATCCTCTCCTGTGAGAGGAGAGCACATACAGCCCTCCGTGTTTACCTTTAATAAAACACATAAAGCACACACACACACACACACACACACACACACACACACACACACACACACACACACACAGAAAATGCAATCAGCCCCTCAAAACTGGCCACTTCAACCCCCGGCTACAGCAAAACAAGGTGTTCCATGAGTGCAGCTGACCAAAGACCCGAGGCGGCCCTCGATTAACTAAAGCCGGCAAAAACACTGCTGTCTGATACACAATAGAGCCAATCTGCTGATAGTAGCCTACACTAGTACAGGCTAGTGATATTGCTAATGGGGACCTCAGTGGGTCAGCAGGCTAAGTTTGTGTCTAGCACTCACTCAACGACAACGATTCTCTGGGAGATCGCGAGATGTTGTTTTATTTTTTTTCCCTGTAATTCAGACTATTCTTTAGGCTTGTTTTCTTTATTTTAATACAATGTTTATTTTATATATCTTGGCCAGGGATTGCGCATCACAACAGGAAAAACTAACTTTAGCTTAGTATCGTGAATATGTGGGCTCATTTTTAGTTTGCTCAGCAATAAAATCATATATTAAATGTGTGTACTAAAATAATGCACTGTACTACAAATAATGCACTGTACTACATACTGTACTATTAGTAGAATTTTGACTCTCACTAAGCTTTCAAAATTTTCCTTCCTTTCTTTCTCATTTGTTATCCAAAACCCCACCTTCTTAAAGAAACAGTGCTTGTTTGCAACTAATGTAAATAAGGAATTAGAAAACTAGAAAGATAAGGAAAATATTTAAGCAGTTTTTTTTCAAAATCGAAAGAATATATCTACACATTTTCTCATTAAAGTATTGACATACTATAAATTGGATATCATTTTTGGTGTCATTCGAGCAAAGTGACATCCTATCCTTTTGTTGCTCCCAAAATGTGCATGGAGTTATTATGCAGACTGTCATTGTAATATTAACCATTTACATTTCCTGTATTGATTTAGTGGACAGCTTGCGGATGATCCCTTGCATAATAAATCAGCCTATAGTGTCAATATATTTGGAATATTGAGTTCATTTGGCATGAATTATGCACATGGATAGTCATGGAAAGCACTTCAATAAAACATTAGGCAAAGGTAACATGCAATATAATCTCATATAGTCATATAATATAGTCTCATCATTCTAATCGCAGTTGCATTGAAACATCAATATCTAATGTGGGACCTCGTCAATAAATTCCCTGTAAATAAAATATTCACACAGAGACATCCTTTCTCTGTGCTGATGTTTTATCTCACTCAAGAGCCTTTGTTGGCATTGATTACAATATTTTCCCTCCAGTGGTCCTTCCCAGAATACATCTGTGTAGTCGTGTGTGCGCAGGAGCGGTGGATCGTCAATCTTTTTCAATAAGAGCGGAGGACACTTACCAATTCTCGTGAATATCATCAATGTTTCGGGGACGGCAACTAATGCACAAGTCAGAGGTTTTTAAATTTAATTGCCCCGATCCTACACATCGCCAACTTTATCTAATCACGGGGGAATTATTAACAAATGTTTTGTGTTATGCAGTTTCCATCCCCAATATCCAAATTATATGGAAATTGATAATTATTTTGTTGCATATGGAGAATCTAGGGGACATGGATTTATTGAATATCGCAGAAGAATGTGGATATCTTTCACAGCCAATTTGCCTAGTGTTATTTTTCCCGCTGCCATAGATAGTTCCTCTGGGCTAGGGTATGAGATTGAAATGCCATCATAATAGTGAAGTAACACCAAAATATTACAACAGCATAATGATTAGGTGTTGTAGTGATGGCTGCTTGTTGATTTATGTCACTATGTCAATATATCATGTAGCAGAACAAACGTATGGGGCTCCATTATATCATTAAAATTATATAAAAAGTATACATTATGTAGCGTTGTGATGAAAGTTTATGACCCTATTCACTTACCTGTAGGCCTGCAATAGTATAATAGCTACCTGAGTACTCATTGTTTATTGGCCATGGGAGGCAGATAAGCGAAAAGACGGGTTCCCTTACCACTCACACGCTTAATAGGCGTATCCATGTATGTGTCTGTGTGTGTGTACTACTGTTGTAGTCATGACCACCTATTGTGAGACCACCAACATATACCTTATAGAGCTGAAGGTCGCCTGTCCCGGGTTCTGCCGCCTTAGAGTCCTCGCCGCCGGAGTCTGTCCCTGGTCTGGCTGCTGGAGGGTCTATGCCGGAGCTGCCCGTCCCTGGTCCGGCTGCCTGAGGGGTCAAGCCAGCACCACCGGTTGCCTGAGGGCCTTCTCCGCCGCTGCCTGTCCCTGGTCCGGCCACCAGAGGGTCCGTGCCGGCCGCCTGAAGGGTCCTGTCCATGTTGTCAACCACCAGAGGGGTCCTGCAGCCGTTGCCTGGTCCTGGTCTGGCCGTCCAGGGTATTCTGCCTTGCATTTAATGCAGGCCACAATTTGTTGTTTGTAGCACCCACTACTGGTTAATGTTATATATATTTGTGTTCATAATAGTCAAACCAAACCAGGAATTGTTTTTTCATACCAGTTTGCCTCATGTAAGACACTCACGACAGATCTGAAGCCATCCTTTGTTTTTGTGCCTTGCGTAAGCACTGCCTGTGAGTATGTTGTTGCATCTTAAGATCATCTTACAATATGAAAGTATATTGTGCCAATTATGTTTTAGTAAAATACTTTTCAGTGTGCTGTGTAGATGAGCAGCCCAGCGCATAGCCTGTTTAGCCGCTAGCAAAGCATTTTGATGGTGGTGTACCTTGTTACTATGTCAGTTTAATAGTATCTTTGGAAGTATATATTTATATTTTGAGGACAGCTATGTAATGCGCCTGTTTAATTTATTAATACAAGCTGTATTTTCATTATATTCGGTATTCTTTGTTTTTACAGTTTCACTCCTTTATCATTTTGCACGCTCTATGAGTCTTCAATAAACCTGGAGCAAGAAGGCTATTTCCTGACTCTCGTGTCATCTGTGATAGGAGTTTGTCTGTCTGTTTAATTCTGGTTATATACCTTAAGGAGGACAGTACATGGGGGGTCCCATAGCTGTCGTCGACCACCAGAGGGGTCCTGTCACCCGGTCCTGGTCTGTATGTATTTTCATTATTTGTTACGTATTTCTGCTCATAAATAAACTAATAAAACGATGTTGTCAACAACACAGTCAGCAGATTGGGGCTGATTATTATTAATTATTTATTTGGGGTATTATTGTGTTGTGGGACTTCAGGCTTCACATAAATGGAAGTGAACTTTCCCCCCCTCAAATACACCATGGCACCTCTACTTCTAGGCTATTTAAAGGGCCAGTTCACCCAAATTACTAAAAACTACTATTTTATCAAAAACCTCCGGTGGTAGGCTATCTATCCATCCATATGGGGGCCTACAGTAATGTTAAGGTGCCCCTGCCTGTCAGAGGGTACAGAGGGGTAGGGTCCACTCCTTCAAATAAATCCATACTTTTGAAGGCAATGCTGAGACAAGATTAAGACCTTTTAAAATAGAACTCTTGAGTACAATAACCCTAGCATGTACTTTATCCAATCATGTGCTTTTAGTTTGTAGCCAAGACAATGGCAGTCCAACTGCTGAAAGACATTCCTGTCAACTGAGGCATTACAAGTCAAAGGTATTATGCATGTTCACACTACATATGTAAATACCCTGCTCAAAACATGCTAGATCATACACACTGTCACTTTAATTATACAGTATTACAAAGCTTCAGAGGATTCATTAAAATGCATTGTATACAAATAAATTTACTGCTGAGTCCTTAAATGTCACTTTCCTTACAAATAAGGGTGGGGCAGGTGAGATAATCTGTTAGATACATGATTGATTCTTGAATTGTGTGTTTTGGGCTTATTAAAAAAATTATTATGATATGCATAATACATATCTAATATACTCTGTTCTCTGAAATTGTTTTTTAATTTTTAAGAATGTCTTATCAATAGACAGATATAGACCTCCATTTTTCAGCCTTGTGGTAATACAGTGTATGTGCAAGAGCCAATTTCTAAGGTTGCATAGCCCATAACCCTTAATTCTCGTGTATCACTGTTCAACTGAGCAAAGCCATTGAAAAGTAATATTTTTTTATTTATCTATCCGTATTTCGTACTGCGGCCATTGGCCAGGCATTATGCTACTTAATGTTTATAAATTCTATAATAGGATATGTGATAGGAAGAACTTTAATTGGATGCAAATGCAGTGTGTATGTGTGTAAGGAGTCTTTCTCATTAATAAGTGGAAAAACTCCCATGATTAACCTTAGTTTGAGATATTTTCATTCATTTTTTATAAATCTACTGTAATAATGCTCAAGTACACAAAAACGACCCTAACAAAGACAAATTCAACGTAATTTATTTCATAATACAGAAGCAACCCTGGCAGAAATGGTAATGATATTTCTTCCTTTGAATAATAATCAGGATGTTCTTCTATCATGACGGGTATGACATAGTGCACGTTTAGGGCTGCGAAATGCGCCATGTGGCCCACGTTTGTTGCTCAGACATTCAAAGCTATATACCGGGGGGAGGCAGACATCGTGGCAGAAACCACACAGCTTGGGGGGGGAATTCCCTTGTCAAGCGGAACCTAAAGATTAGCTTGTCATGTAAGATTTATGAATTTTCATCTGAAATAACGGTGATTAATATGAGCTATTAGCCCGCTGATTCGGTCCTGCCCCCACCTTTATGTTAAACAAAACTATTTCGCAAAGGATTCTCTGCCCCCTCACACTGGGGAAAAACACACACAAACATACACGTAATGTGCAAGTGTATTCATTTGATCATATTAAGACACATCCCCAGATACAGTGAGCCAATGAGTGTTTATTAGACACAAACATAGTGCAAGTGCATCATTATAAAATACACACATACGCTTAGCATTCAATTATGCATGTAGTACTATATATAGAAAAACACAGACACACACAAGTATGCAATTATTCTTGAGTGTGTAAAAAACATTCATTCTTCGCCCACAAAATGATTTGAATCTCTATCTCATGTGAGTGTACATGACATATTTAGAATTTAAAACATTTAGAATCATACATTTTCATATTTTTATCCAAACCAAATCCATTTTTTGTTCTAAAACATTGCCTAATGATACTTTAAGGGTATAGGAGCACACATGCACACATGCAGGCATCTTAGATGATTTTGTGTGAATGTTTGTGCGAAAGCGGAAGGGATTATGTAAATATAGTTAAGATTCGATGTCAATAGAAAACCCTTATAATTCCCTTTCTTCCCCTCAGAGCGCATTTCCATGCTCGCTAATACACAATGGAAAACACAAAGGGCCTTGTCTTCCCGCCTGCGGATCTTAGCCATAACTGTACTTGGTTAGAGGGGGTTGTAATTTCCATATTATACTGTGTTCCTAAAGGGCTCTTAGATGGCTTTGGTTAAGTAGATTAAGTCTACATACACCGTACAGTATGTGGGTGCACGCTTTACATGTATCTACAATACATGCAGAATTGTGGTACATTGCGTGGGTCCCCTGCCATTGAGGTCGTCGTCGACTCGGTTGCATCTACACCAGTAGTCCAAGAACCGCTGTTTCACGGGGGGAAACTGCTTAAGTGCAAAAATATTTACGTATATTCATTTCTGGAAACAAATGAAGCCTTAACTGTTAAATAAGGCATATAATATGTGTATGTAAAACTGTATACTACTCCTCTATCCATCTCTCATTCAGAGTAGCTTTTTTGAGCAGGCATGCTGATATTTGATTAGGCAGAAATTAATCAATAGACAGGTTGATCAGTGTCTTGTAATTGTACCAAGGCAACACAAATATACCAGGGATACCGGTTGGCTCTCTGTTAACAGCTTCCTAAATAAGAAACATACAAATATGTGAACAGCAGTCACTCATGACTGCAGACAATTAGTCAATTTTACTTGTATTGGGATTAACCTGTATGTACTATATAAATCCTTTTATCTTTTTTAGGTGTGACATATTACGATCTGTCCAGGGACAGCAGATGTAAAATAGCCTTTTGGCTAATTCTGGCACATTATACATTTATATATAGTATATTATTAGTGTGCATTGTCCCTGTTAAATAAACCTGAAATAAAAGCGAAAAACTGCAGTCTTGTAAAAAGACCATTCCATAGAATCCCCACTGAGCTCCACAGGATTCCAGCAGGGCTTCTGGTGTAAATAGCTAAAATGTATCCTAATTTTATTGTAGTGACTTAGTAGGCTGAGTTTGGCAAAGTTGAATCATGTTGAACTGAAATACAAAATCATGAGCAAACAAAACAAGTTTATTAATGGCAATAACGTCAATACATTTGGACAGAAGAGTGTGTTATCTTGCTTGCTTGTGTGCTTCTCATATTTGTTATGTGATGTTGCCAATAATTATAAATACTTTTTTGTGTTGAGAACTTAGCTCTCTCCTGGTTCCAAATTTATAGGTCACAACATGCATCTCACAACAACACTACCACCAAACCCACACAGGTCAAGCATGGCGTGCCCCAAGGGTTCAGTCCTTGGACCTCTACATTTACAATTTATTTATCTCTTATTATTTTCAGACATGTTAAATTCCATTGTTAAACAGTTATTAGACAGTATATACCCATCAAAACAAACATTTCCTCCACTGAAGGCTGCTTATGAGACATGAAGGTCTTCTAAATCCTGACCAAACTGAGCTTCTTGCTGACCTAGCAAGAAGCTGGTGGCCACATAATATCACAGAGCTCCACCGTTTGCAATCTCGGTGTTCTCTTTGATCCATCCCTTTCGGCCCAGCCTCACATCAGGAACATAACTAAGCTCGCTCAAGCGTTATGTATTATTTTATCCTTCACTATATGTATCTTATTCTTATACTTTGGTTTGAACTTTGTACTAGTGAAATGTGTGAACTGTGACTTAATCTTGATGGTTTTATGTTCTACCTTGACAGTAAACAAACTATATGGTTGTATCCACCCCTGTCCCCCCGTCCGGTGACGAGATGGGAGTATGGCCTATAGGCCTTCCTTGAAGCCTAGACTAGCCTAGAGACTGTTCACAAAGGAGCTTCTCTTCACTTTACCCTCCTTTTCTCTCTCACTTCACTTTCCTTTCCTTCACTCACTTTCTCTCTCTCTCTTACACACTTGCACTCTTTTCACACACAGCCTCGCGGGCAGATACACACTTTCTTTTCTATTGTTTGTTTTAGACTATTCCTATTTCCTTGCAAGAAAATAAACATACGCAGTTTTCTCTGTTCCAGTTTGTTAATGGTAAAAATTCCAACACTGGTTATCCACAAAAATTAATAGAAGCTCTATTGGCAGCCGAGCATCTTCCCACCACACCCCTACCACAATATCTTTGGAATTCCCTTTACGTATCTGAGAAGATGACTGGCAATATCTTTACATTAAGGTTCTCATGGGACTTGGTTAAATGGTTCTTCTAGCCCAACAACATAAAGTACTATGGTGGAATCCATACTATATTCATCTATCTGCTTCGCACTTCACGCATCTATACGCACATGGAGGCGTGTGTATAGATGTGTGAAGTGCATGGTGATAAGAACACAGAAATAAATGTGACTTTTGACTGAAACAATTCCGGCCAATTTTGTTGTGGCCCTTCACTACGATGTGCGCAGGTACGAGCACATCCAGGTACACTGTAGAGGCATGAACTTGCTCTGCAACTAACAAGGACATACAACTCATCAAAATTAGATAATACAACCTCATCCTGGGATACAACATTAATGTTACAGAATGATGATCAGTTTTTTGGATTGCACTGTATATTTACATTATAATCTATGGAGAGGAGTATTTACATTATAACAACGGATATCGACTTTAAACTGGTCAATTTTGACCTTGACCTCAAATTGTCCGGATTTCTCCTTTTTAATATTAAAAAATCAGCAGGATTTGTGGAACAATTGAAGAAGATGTGTGGTCAAATCCACTGAACATATATTTTCAGTTTTTCACTATTTTTAGTTCAGTCGTGTTTTTAGCTAAAAAAAAAATGCTTTGCTTATAACTAGCTCTTGCCCAGCGAAATAAAACTTACTCACCTTGTTATGACTGGTAACGATGATTAGACCCTAAAACAGACCCGGGGGAACACGGAGCTCCAGAATAACCCGTTTATTCACAGGTAGAGAAACACACTGCACCAAGTGACATC
>JAODLI010003191.1:0-10047 GCA_027575585.1 Percopsis omiscomaycus | reverse complement strand
TATCGTGATGCGCATCGTGTCGTGACCCAGGTATCGTGATGCGTGTCATGACCCAATGTATCGTGATGCGCATTGTGTCGTGATCCAATGTATCGTGATGCGCATTGTGTCGTGACCCAGGTATCGTGATGCGCATCGTGTCGTGACCCAGGTATCGTGATGCGTGTCATGACCCAATGTATTGTGATGCGCATTGTGTCGTGACCCAGGTATCGTGATATGTATCGTGTCATGATCCAATGTATCGTGATACGTATCGTGTCGTGACCCAGGTATCGTGATACGTATCGTGTCATGATCCAATGTATCGTGATGCGCATCGTGTCGTGACCCAGGTATCGTGATACGCATCGTGTCGTGACCCAGGTATCGTGATACGTATCGTGTCGTGACCCATGTATCGTGACTGCTACGTGAATGCTACGTGATACGCATCGTATCGTGACCCAGGTATCCCTCGGCCGTTGATCGATGGAGCTGTGTGACCGTTTGTGTGTAGCAATAGCATGTCTGTTAATTTAGCTTGTTTCTATGACCAGAGGGATTTGGTGTTCAGGCTGTGAAACGGTTGGAGGATAGGCTCACCGTAAGTCACTTGGGATAACGGCGTCTGCTAGATGACCTGTTGTTGGCAAACGACTCCCCATCTGCACCTGATCTTGTGTTGTACAGAGGTGGCGAAAGTACAACACATTCTTTACTCAAGAAGTACAGATACTAAGAAAAATACTGTTAAAAGTAGAAACATTGATTTAACTTGCAGGCTCTGAAATGTACTAATAGAAATGTGTAAAAGTGAAAAAGTACAGGCTCTGAAATGTACTAAAAGTATAAAAGTAAAAAGTTTGAAGGACATTTCTACCAGCTGAAAACTAACAAACTGAACCTTGTGTCATATAATGTAATACATTCTTTGAGCCGACAACAAGCATTCCTCTTCCAGAAGGCCATGGATGGGGAATGTCATACTGCACTGAATCTGTCTGCAATGTTGTCTGGTTCACTTTTCTAGCCATGTTGCTGCTAGTTCTCACCGTCACGGACACCACATTCAGTACACCTTCTCTCCACGGTAGAGTCTCCCTTTCTTGTCTGCTTTGTCTTGTTACGTCTTTCACGTTGTTTTCGTCTTGTTACGTCTGTCGTGTGTGTGATATGCACGTTATTGTCCCTTCCGTTTAGGTTGGAAATGGTCTTGATGTTGGGAAGGCGCGCAATGATGCAAAATAATGGATAATTCCCCTCAAACGCATGAAAACCACAAGCCTGTTTTTGAAAATGTAAAGAGTAGAAGGTACAGATATTTGTGTTTTTTAAAATGTAGGGGTAAGTACAGATATCTGTACAGTACCAAAGTATATGTACTTTGTTACTTTGTCTGCTTTGTTACGAACTTCTGGAGTGAGAAATGAGTGAGTTAGTGATAATAATTTATATGTTCCACCCGTGACCTATAGCGACTGATTTAAAGTGGTAATGTTATTCATAGTAAGATGAAACATGCTATAGAACCCTCCCTGCATCGTGACCTTTTGTGTGTACTCGTCAATAGCTGTCATGACCCCGCTGGCAGAAAAGTGTTCAATATCCTCGCAAATTTGAGGTTCTGAGTGTGCGATTGTGTGTGTGTGTGTGTGTGTTTGCAGTATTCCCACTGTAGGAGGGGGGGGCTCATGGCACATCCACCAACGCCACCGGCACCACAGACGCGCTTTGTCCCTTTGTTGCATAGAACGTCGATACGAGGGAGGGTCGGATTAGCGTTTTTCGGCATAAGCTTACGTTTCCCACGAGCCTGTCTCTTGTCTCTAGGAACTGTGCGGTGGCTGTGCGGTGGCTGCACAGCTGAGATGCAGAGTGCCACTCCAGAAAGTCTGGGCCCGTGTTCACAAAGAATCTTGGGTCTAAAAGTGAGCTCCTGACTCGATTTAGGAGAAATGGTGCCTTCAAATGGGGTCGTGTTTAACGTGTTCGCAAGAGGAGTCCATGTGAACGCCCCCCCCTCTTGTGGTGTTCACGACCTCGTTAGTGGACATTTTTTGCCTCTTACAAATACAGAATTATAGACATGACAACAGATTAGCGAGAAATTAGTGGGCCAAGAAGGCCAGTGGATCAAATGTGTCTTTAACCTGGATTTAGAAACGGAGATGGAGGGAGCACGGTTAGTATCTGACAGAAACCGGTTCCACAATCGAGGAGCAGCGGCTAACAATGGCTCTGTCACCTTTTTAGTTTTAGTTGTGACCGTGGGACACACACGAGAGAGGTTTGTTGTTAGATCTAAGAGACCTAAGATCTGAGTGCATAAGGTGAATAAGGTCTGAGGTATAAGAGGGGGGGCTGACCATTTAGAACCTTGAAAACAATCAGCATGGTCTTAAATTGAATTCTGAAATGAACAGGGTGCCAAGGAAGAGAGGCTGGGACTGGGGAGGACTGGGCTGTCAACATACTTGCAGCTGCATTTTGGACCATCTGCAGGCGAGCAAATGACTGGGGTAGGCCTACATTGCAATTGCAATCCAGTCGTGATGGAATGAAGGCGTGAATTACTTTTTCCATATCGTGGAAGGACAGAATTGGCATTGAGTATGGAAATGGTTCTCAACTGATGGGTAAGTGTTTTTAACAACAGAACTGGTTTGTTTGTCAAGACAGAGCTCTGAATCAAAAATAACACCCAGATTTTTTGCATGTGATTTAAATGAATTATCTTTGTGATTTAAAATATGGGGTGAATTATCTTTGTGATTTAAAATATGGGGTGAATTATCCAGCCTTTAATGTCCTCAAAACCCAGGCTTTTATTTGAAGTTTTACAGTTTTATAAATACATTTATGTTCATTTTTGTGTAGGTTAAATACATTGAATGATGGAGAATAAAACATTGTGGTCTAGTGTAATTGGCCTGATGTCCTATTACCTGTGGAAGTTGTTTGAATTCTGCAATTTCTGCACTTGCCGGAGACTGCAAGGAATACCAGCGCATTTCACAATCATCGTGGTTCAGGGCCAGTTCTAGAACCCTCTGACAGGGTGGGCAGGCAGAGATGGTAGTTTAACTCCATTCTTTCACCGTAGTTTGTGGAACAGTACTGTAGCTGTAGTGCCTCTCCCGTCCCCCACCTGTCGCCGGCCCTGGGTTCTGGTTATTTGCAAGCATATATTGTCCCACACTTCTTCTTTGGTTTTGTCCTTCCTTTCATGCGCAAGTTGGCCAAGAAGTAAAAGCTGTTCTTGTGTCCAGTTTGGTTTTCGTTTTCGTTTGCACAATGTGGCGTCACGCGTCCTACTAACAGCCACGGCTATTCTAGTCCGATAATTAAAAAGCCTGCTTATATGCATATATGCTAATTGCTTACGAGCCGCTGACAATTAGCTGAAAATATACTCGACTAGTCAGTGTATTATTATTATTGTTGTTGTCATGTTTAATCAGTGACACTTAGACTACATATTTATTTTCAAATCTTTATTTTAATACGGCAACACGATACCTCCTTCTACAGTGTTTCTATGATGAATTCACTGACAGGGACCCATCCCCTCTCAGCCAATCATTGTTCATGAAACACAACATCATCCATAGCAACAAGGGCAACCCCCGTCCTTTCTCTTAGCTTAAGATTTCTCCCCATTCCCTATAGTAACAGTTGGTCTCAGCAGCTTTGTGAATAGGATTTAGGAGAAAACTTTTAGTTAGGAACTTTTAGTGCCATTTAGAGTAAGTTAAACTAATTTGTGAATACGGGTGCCGATACATAGCTAGATTTATACATCGGAAATCGCTGTCAATCGATTTATTTCTTAGTGCGACTTTGCCCCAATCCGACACGGTGGAAAGTGTAGAGAATCGTTATAACAACGTTGCCGACTAAATTGCCTCCATTGCTGCGGTGTAAATATCACTGATTGGCAAATGGTTCAAAACTCAAAACCATCGTGCCTCCAAATGGAGTCATTGTGAGTGACATCAGCACTACAGCTCTGCATGCATGTGGCTCATGTCATCTCAAGCTCTCTGAAATGTTTTAATTAGCCACAGTTTAACTAGCTACAGTTTGTTAGCTACAGTTTGTTAGCTACAGTTTGTTAGCTCCACGTCGTCATTTCACACCAACAATTTGGTGATTTGCTTTTGTAAAAAAAACAAAAGGAGCCCCACATTAAACGTCCCTCGTTCAGTTTATCAGGTGCTATATTGGCCCTTGTGATGAATTGTATTTGATTTATACTTGTGGCTGTGACGCTCCAGGCTGTACAACAGTTTAATTAAAGCAGAGGAAGAGCCTGAATGCAAACGTAATTGAAGAGTAAATTGAATTATTGTATTTGTTCAGACGCGTTGCCCCCGTGGGTGCATCCTGAGACGTCAGCTCTCAAACATGACCGTGTGGTGACAGAACATGGGCGCGCACGCACGCACACAGACAGACAGACAGACACACACGCACACACACGCACGCACACACGCACACAGACAGGCACGCACAGACATGCACACACACGCACGCACACACACAGACAGACACACATGCACACACAGACACACATGCACACGCACACACACACACGCACGCACACTGACATGCACATAAACAATGTTAATTTCATTGCATGGGTGACACACATTCGTTGGAGCCCTCTAGGCATATGAAATTAAAGCCTTTCTGTTATTCATTTGATGCACTGCTGTTTAACACATTTACTTCTCTGCCGCTGTGCCATCAAAGAAAGTGTTTGCAGGGGGGGGGGAAAGGGGGAGGGAAACAAATCTAAATTAATTGCCAATTTCATATGCAGATGTGAACAGACGCCGAGATAGGAGCATGATCCGCCACTCTTTTCTGTGAATTTTCTTTCTGGCTGCCTTCTATTTTTGCCCCAACTCTCATCCAGCTCAAACCAGTCTATCAAAGTTGGCGAGTCGGTCTCGCGTCTGAGCTCAACAGCCATGACTTGTGCGCTCCAAGCCATGACAGCCTGTATCTACAGCGCACGACTCCTCCACCCGGAGTCGGAGCAGGGAGGAGAACGCAGGGAAATCACTTGGCTTTGTGTGATTACTTGAGTCAGAAGGGCCATTTTCTGCCCTAGCCTGTGGCTTTTATTCATCATCCAATTGTCATATCCTGTCTTCTTGCGTTTCTCCCATGCACCCCCGGCCCGCTTTCCTGTACATCCTGGTTTGTGTGTGTGTGTCAACGGGAAGATCTACCCTTGTCAAAAATGAATACTTCCTGGATTGTTTTACACGGCTAAAATATGCAAACAACTGCCAAGCAACCCGAGAGTCCGTGAACCTAAAGCTGTCAGCAGAACAACTTTTACACGGGCAGCTTGCCGTTCAAGTTCTCCCGACGCTCCTTGTGATTCTGACATGGATCAGACTACGAGATCATGTGCCGATAACTTCTTCATGTCTAAAAAATGTCTGGGACGACCCACAACCGGGTCAGAACGTGTCTCTGAACCGGTCAAACAAGTGCCCATTACAGGTGCGAGCGTGGATTTGGGGTTATGTCGCCAATCTCCAAGATGCGTTTGTTACTGGGGAAAAAAACTGGGTTTAACATCGTTGAGTGAACTCTCGGTTTTTATAAAAAAATAAAATACCACTGTCAAAAAGCGAACCGTTCAAAGCTGACCTTGTGCGGTTGTGGTGATCATATTAATCATTCAACTTTAGTTATTTACTGAGCCTTCTTTTAATCTAGTTTTATTTCCGTCAGGTTCTGTCAGGAGTTGTGCAGGTCAACACTGGGCCATGCTGGGGGAGATTAGTTTCTCTCAGACCTCCCAAGGTCAAATCGCTTTCAAAGTTTTTGTCGCAATTACTTTCTTTTCTGAGACTGAGAGTATTAAGAATTCAATCCCAACGTTATTGCTCACGATCTATATAATCCTACTGATGGCGCTTGATGTGCAAGACCTGATTTTCTGTAGCAGAGATAATTGGTAATGGGACTTCTCATATTGGTGCTGTTGCCTGAGTACATCTTGGAATAATCTTTAAAATAGTTTTTAGTGAAAGCTCTGGATTGCTGTTATTATGTGGATAGTCAAAGGAAATGGGCCCATGTTGCATTGAATGATGGAACACTAGAAATCATTTAAAGCCCTGATCATCAGTTCCAAGTGTCTTGTGTTTAAAGCAGTGTACTTGCACATAACAGAGGACGGAGAACTGCAATTAAAACTGCTCTCAAAGTTAACTACTGTACCTCGAACTGTACCTCGAACTGTACCTCGAACTGTACCTCGAACTGTACCTCGAAAGCCTTTTTAAGTTGAATATATTTTTATGAAAACTTCAAATGCTCTGTTGAAAATAAGCAGTTAAGTGAATTGTGTACAAACCATTGAATAGCTCTCTGGTGAAAGTTCAGAATATTTCATTGCTCGTTTCACACAAATATCATCAGTATTTCTGTAATAAATGTCTGTTTTTGAAGGTCAACTGGAAACTATTTCAGTAGCGGGTGTAGCTTCAACTTTTTGTTTACATCCACTATCTCAACACCCTACATGTCAGAGGTACAGAGGTACCTTTTTCCATCTTGGAGCATCCAAAATATCAGTGGGAACAAGTACCGATCAAAATCTCTCCCTGTATTGAGTTCGAGTGCAAAAAACGTTGAGGCAAAATGGCTTTACAATAGATTCCTATAGGGGCACTGGAAACATAGGGAATATAGGACAGTATTTTTGCCGCTGACAGACTCATAATGTGTCTGGCAACATAACACGGGTCCCTGCAGAGATGTACATGTGCATATTTGCCTCAATAAGGCTAAAGAATCTGTAGAAAAGGATTTTTTTCTCCAGTCAGTCCCAAGCTAACACCACTTCCGCTCTTCTGACGTTCAGTCCGTTGTAATCGATTGTAATCGGTACCTTTCTTTCACCTCTCAGAGATCAACAATTGCATTGCATCCCCGTGACAACGTCAACAATGACAATTAGAATTGAGTAGCTGCCACACGATTGGCTAAAAAGGTGTATTACTGTGTGTTCAACCTACAGTGAAAAACATTTGGTATGCCAATGTAACGTGTGATATGATGTGAAGAAGGATTATAGCAACACCAACCGATATGTGGCGTCGGTTGGTTGTTTTCCAGTCGGTTAGGAGGACAGGCCCTACTTTCTTCAGCCTCTGGTTCCACTTGAAGTGGAGTGTGCGTTGGGTTTGGTGGCTAAAGCTCGTACACGACCCAAACATGATTACCTTGGTGGCTTCAGGTCACTGCATGGAGGTCACTTGTAGGTTTTGGTTGTAGATGGACATCTGGTTGCAAGAACAACAGGGGTGTTTAATTAATAAGTGACATTTCAAAATGAGTATCAGACCGAACCATAGCTTGGCATCGACGGGGAGAGTAAATGTTACAGTAGTAACAGCAGTAGTATACAGTAGTAAGAAATACAGCCATGTTAAAAATTAAGAGACCACTGCCCATTTAAAAAAAAAAAATATCTATATACAATTACGAATATGCAGTTGTCTCTTAAGTTTTTCCATGGCTGTACTGTATATGTTTAATAGTGCATTTCTTATCTCATATTCTTATTTGTTTCTTTAGCAGCATTCTGACTACATTTTAGCAAAATCGCAAACAAGCAATATTGCTATTGCTTTACTGCAATTGAATATCACTGTCAATATTTAGAGCTGAAAACCTCCCCGACAAACACATTTGTCTCTTCCAAGGCAGCGTTTGTTTGAGATATCTGGGGTAGCAGCAGTGTGGCAGTTGTAATTTGATGTTTGCATACTCGATGGACTGAATTTGTTTCAACACACTGGCTTCTAAAAGTTATTTTTTTTTACACTGGGAAGAAGTTTGACGCCTAGATCTCACATCACACTCAGAAATTCAATCAAGATTAGTGTAAGCTCCCCATAAGCTCCTGTAATTAGTGTTCCTCCAAGCAAGGCGAACGCACCATTCAGCTAAATAAGGGCTAGAGCACCGGGCTTGGAGTAATTGCCTTACTCTATAAATCTCCATTTCTCTCTCACTTCACTCGCCAACGTCCACATATTGACGCCGTTTGCCTTTCCCTTAGCCATAATCTGACGCTACCATGCCACGCGGGGAGGAAAGGATACCGTTGTAGGCCTCCCCGACTATGTGCTGTGCACAGACGGAGACGAGAGGGGCGCTCGTCACGTCCTCCCAAGCCCTCGTGGTGTTGGTTACAGCTGAGCAAACGGCGCATTTTAATTTGAATGCTATTATGTGTCGTGTGATATCGCACATAATTAGCACAGAGAGAAAACATAATCCTCGCCAAATATTTCGATGGGGGGGGGGGTACGTGGTGTTTGTGTGTGTGTGTGTGTGTGTGTGTGGGGGGGGGGGTAACCGTTCCCTGTTTGCACTGCAGCAGCACTTGGGAACGGAGTGTTCAGAAGATAAGCTCTTTGTGCCTGACTTATATCGCAAGATAAACTCATAACACGCATTTCATGCTAGGCAGGACCAAGGCAGGAACAAAGGCGGTTAGCTTGCACTGTGGTACAGGTGGGTTTTGACTGCTCAGCAGAAGCGAGATTAAATTAGAAAGTTCTAATAAATACATAGTTTCCACGCAACGCTAGACTAATAAAAGGTGACTGTACGGAATTCCCCAGGGTCACTTGAGTGATTAAATGCACACAGTCTGTTTCATGCATTTATTGATTTAAAGTGTAAATAGAATGGCCTGTATGCTTATGCTTGGGTACCTAAGCATATTTAGCATATATCTGTGTGGATTATCCATCTGAGATCCTCTTCATAGCACAGCATGCATGGGTTTTAAATGCTGGACCGAAGGGGAAACGGGCCTTGTAAACATTTTGGTACATTGCACACCAAGCCCCACTCTAAGTGGCGTTACAAGGTCGGTGCTGGAGCCTGCATAGACGAGCACATGCAGTTCCCATTCACCCAGAGACGCCGGTCTGGATGTGACCCACAATGTGTTTGCAGGGAGCAGGGTGAATTGCCTCCATTCAGCTCTGAGACCTCGTCGAGTGTAAAGCTTTGTGCGTCATATCTAGACAGGCCGTTGGCTTGGCACGCTTCACTCGGCACTCGACGGTCTCCAACCCCTCTGTAGAAGAATTGGAATTCCTTCAAATCGTTCATGTAGTATCATTTATGCTAAACTGCCAAACCATTTACACTGGGACCAGTAAGTTCTATATTTATATTGGTTTTTATTTACATCGACAAAACAATTGTGCTTTTTTTGCTTGTTGCATCCAGGCTCTTAAAAGTAGCCCGATCAGCCTGTTATGTTTTAGTAAATATGTAAATATGCTGTGTGCCAACTGTGCACAAAGCCAGGACATTGGTTCTTTTTCCCCTACCGTGTTTGCCTCCCTGTTTGTCAGTTGTTTGGGACGGGGCTAAGATTTTTACATTTACATTTATAGCATTTAGCAGACGCTTTTATCCAAAGCGACTTACAATTGGTACATTTTACATGGAGCAGGTAGGGGTTAGGCATCTTGCTCAAGGATGCTTACAGGTAGACCGACTGTGGGGCTTGAACCCACGACCTTCCGGCTGGGAGTCCAACACCTAGACCACTAGACTATCCTGCCCCCTACTGGCTGGGAGTCCAACACCTAGACCACTAGACTATCCTGACCCCTAAGATGAAACTTAGATGTGTCATTTAGTCTTTGTGCTTGACTGGAGGGCGAATGGTTAATGACCCCAGTGTGTGTCCAGTGAAATGTTAATGTGCTGCAGCCCGGGGACAGCTGAATGGAAGCACTTACGCTAACAGCTGACACACGCTGGACCAAACGCCAGACCTACCAACGTGACTGTGGCGTAATGGAGACACGCCACACAGGGAGGCCTCGGGTTTACGCACAGTGTTATTCCAGGGTGCAGGATAGTCTAGTGGTCTAGGTGTTGGACTCCCAGCCAGTAGGGGGCAGGATAGTCTAGTGGTCTGTCCAGGTGTTGGACTCCCAGCCAGTAGGGGGCAGGATAGTCTAGTGGTCTGGGTGTTGGACTCCCAGCCAGTAGGGGGCA
>JAODLI010003190.1:0-10048 GCA_027575585.1 Percopsis omiscomaycus | reverse complement strand
AGAGAGAGAGAGAGAGAGAGAGAGAGAGAGAGAGAGAGAGAGAGAGAGAGAGAGAGAGAGAGAGAGAGAAAACACAGGAGTGTTCTCATACGAACTTGGCTCCCTCTGCTGAGCAGTTAATATTGGGAGACGTATAGGCTAATTCATTAACATTTCCTATCCATCTCGTTTTGGGTTTGTTTACCTTTTTGTTAAAAAAATTTTAAATCTTGTTATTGTCCAATGTCAATCTCTCTGGCAATAACCATAAACTGCACTTGGGAAAGTAATGGCTGTTTTGGAACTGTTTGGAAAGGCTGTACTGCCCCCATGTGTTCTGAGTTGATATGACCATAATCGTCTATGAAGCCACAAATTCATTGCCTGAAGGTAGGCAGTAGTAGGCCTATAAGGGGCAATATAAGTAGAGTATGCCAAACATAAAACTCTGAAATAACCCGTCGGCAGAATTGCTGGTTTATTTAAAATAATAAAAGCTATAGCTCACCAGCAGTAGTGAATGGTCCAGCAGAATTAAATGTCCTATTATTTAGTCATTAGGCCTATTTTGGCACAACAGAATAAGCCTAGCCTACTATATAAGTAGATATAAGTAGATATACTGATAGCAATTCATCGTTCTTTCCTTCAATTTGCGTTTACCCGTGTCTTTTACCCAATTCTCCAGTCCAGTAAATTTTTTGAGGGATATATTGCTGGTATCTTTTCATCTCTTTATAATTCATGTTGTAAATATTTGGGAATCTCAAATGATCTTGCGAATCGACAACAAAATTATTAGGCCTATATGCTGGATCGAAATGTTATGTTATTGTGCTATAGGCCTATAGGCTATATACCGTAATTTTGTACATACAGCCTATGTGGGCTTTTTCTGTTATTTGGGAATAGACAGCTCTCACGCACGGTGTAGGATGCTTTTATCTAGGCCTACAGCATGTTATAGGCTATAATGTTATATAATATTTAACACAACAACAAAAAAACAAAAAAAAGTAAGCATTATCTATACCATAGTTCATATGCCGACATGTGGATTTAGAGTTTTTTCGAAGAGTCAGCAAAGCTTGATTGCCTCGTCTTGATCCTACAGCGTAGGCTACTGTCAATATACCCATATGCTAACAATATAGACAAGACGCTATAATTCAACGCAACGAATTCAACTCTGACATATTGATGTGATAATATGGCTATTTTATCTGACATTTAAAAGTGAACGCTTTCTTTTATGACACACTTTTTAGCCACTTAATTCTTTACAATTCTACATCATAGCATATGCTGCATATATAGCATACTGTAGCCAATTGGTTTGAAAAAACTGCTGAATGATCCAACATTTACAGAATGGTGACAATAATAAGTAGGCCTACATATTTCTTAGAATATAAATTCTCTCTTTAGGTGTGCATATTTTGATCTGTCTGTCTAACCTGTGATGAAAAAATGTATTTAGCATAAACAACACACAATTTAAATAAGCCATTAGCTTAATTGGAAACGTGTGTTAAATAAAATGTCTGCTCGTTGGAAAATATATTATTATTGCTTTATTTCTTAATAGGGCCTTGTTTACATTTCAGAGGCAGCATTTACAGAAGTAATAATTTAATTAATTACATTTTTCATTAAGCAACACATTTTGCATCAACTGACGTGATCATACATGTAGATACCGTTATTAACTCTAAATATATTTTTCTTTACAAACCGAAGGGGGCAATTTAATAATGGTTGAGCATAACCAGATCTGTTATTCAAAGGAAACCAGGGAGAAGACCTATGCTTGATTGTCAATAGATTATGATATAGGCCATGATATAGTGCTTTGCATACTGTAAAAATTATGCTTTATGAATGCTGTATGCCACATTCACTTATTAGTGAGGCAAATTTGAAGTCATAGCCGAAGCAGGTCACAGTGTTACACAGCCCTGTGGGACAGAAAAGTAAAGTAAGGAGTGTTAAAGAGATCCACCACTAGATGGAGGAATTGTCTCATTAGTAGTTGAACAGTGTGTTTAGAATTGCAGGATCCAAGACTAAATCTGTTTTATTTGCTTTGATCATTCATATATAGGCGTTTACAAGCATATGTCTGCTAGGCCTATACCCTTTCAACTAGAATTTGCATTAGTGAAATAGATATGAATAAAAAGATTGTATGACCTCCTTCAATATGTAATTTTACATTTGTTTTAGCTAAGATGTGTTGTCAAGGTCTATTGAAAGTTTAAACTTCAGTGGTTAAAAGTTGAACGTTTAACACGAATAGACCCTCTTTATATAGAGATTCTTGTCTATAGGATTTATGGGAAAATATTAAAATTATGCATGAAAAGTCCCCCACCCCAAAAAGTAAATACACAACCCAAATTATTTATAACCGTTTTAAGATATTATTATAAGGAAAAAAATAATAATAATTATGTTCATTATAATATACGCAATTGTTGTTAAAGAAGAAACAAAGAAAAAATAACTCACATATATCATATATAGATCCTATGATACATGTACTTTTTCAGAGTCTTAAACTTAAATAAAGTTTATGTCCATTGCATGTGAAGTAGCCCATTGTGCTTATTATTAATATTGGCCTTCATCGTTGTCTATTTACAGTAATCATAGAATAGAATCAACTCAACCGAAAAACAAGGGGTGGGCCTAAATCAACTGTGGTTGCTTAGTGCTTATAATCGAAGAAATTACCTGATATTACTCTTCAGAATCAAGCCTTATAGTCGTCCAACAGGCAGTAATTGAAAAAATAAATGTCTTTATTGATTTGTTGCAGGGCAGCCACAACTTAACAAATGAAGTGCATGATTGAAGATACATTTTGGTAAGTGCACGTGTATGGGCATACAGTAGAATAGCCTACATTAACAAAAACATGACATGGCTTTTCACCCAAGTCCAGCCAGATATCTCCGAACATAAGCTATACGTGTGAATCTATAAGTTTCTCTTAACCGCTCTTACATTTACATTTTACCAAAGGTGATTGGCTAGACCTTTAGCAGAAGGATCTAGCAAGGACAACAATAAAAAACACTATTAGGCCTACGCAGTGAACGTCTTTTGTCCCTGGTTCGGTCACATAACGCACGGCTTTACGTCCTGGTACACACTTTGGTGATGGTGATGTAGTTGAGGGTAGTAAGATCCACTGGTGCTGGGATGGAGGGAAGGGATTCCATTTAGGTTCAAAACAAAATCCTTCCTGTCGCACACAGGCGCTGAATGGCTTGAATATCGAGACAGTCCCACTGTAGACAAAAAGGAGAATACATGTTTAGAAATAAACATTTGGCGTGAAAACCACTGAGATATTCTTTACTAAATCTTAAAAACCAGACCTCTTTTTCATGTTTATATTTTTCTATAGCTTGTTTTCATTATTTAGGCCTACAGAAGGCCTAATTGCTTTTAAACCATAGGCTACTTACTGTAGACCGATATTGAATTGGCATAGGTATTCGTTCAAGGCCCATTTACATATAAGCTTATGGAACAGCAAAGTAACATTTATCAAGGACTTTATTAATACGCTATAATGACAAAGGGAAAATACAATGTGTTTAACCTGTGAAAGTTTCAATCCAAATGTATTGTCTAGACAAGATTGCGAGTTTTATTTAAACAATGTTATTATAGGCATCGTATTTGTCTCGGCATTTGCCTCTCTTGCATTTTAACTTTTGGCAATTAAAGGCAATTGAGGTCACTACATCTCGAACTAAATTTTATTTTTTTGTAGGCCTGTAAATAAAGAATGGCTATAGCCTACGCCTACATTTTTTTGTAGATAGGCCTACCTGAAAAGTCGGTAGCATCACGTCCGTTATTAAAATAGCTTTGTTCAAGCGAGTAAGGTGACACTGAAGAGTGCAAAGCTGAGGATGCAGGACTGTTTGACACAATCGACTGCTGTTTGATGTAAGACACGCCAGGTGATGTCCAATGTGAGGCGGCGTTGTTGTAAGGTGCCTGGCAGTCCAAAGGTGCAACCATAGCTCGCGAGGATTGCAAGGGGCTGTTGCTGGTGTCCGGGCAATATTCCGCATTGGAGGTCACCTGGCATGCAGTCATATAGGATGAACCGGGACTTGGTGACATATGCGGGACGTGATGTCCGCCCCCTAGTCCATCGAAGCTACTTGGAACAGTATTGCCCATCAAGTCCATGTTGTAGCCGTTTGCATGGCACGACAACGGGGCAGAAGGTGATTGGAAGTCAAAGTTCTGTGGCAACATCGACGGACCAAACCCGATGCCATTCATCATTCTATACATGGGCTTTAAAGCTTGACATTTCCTGCGGAAACCACGAGGCCTGCGACGGAACGAGCCCTCCTCAAACATGAATTCGCTACCTGGGTCGATAGTCCAGTAGTGGCCCTTGCCCGGTCGTCCGAAGCCCTTAGGAAGCTTTATGAAGCACTCGTTGAGAGACAGGTTGTGCCTAACAGAATTTTTCCAGCCTTGGTACGATCCCCTAAAGAAAGGAAAGCGGGCTTGTAGAAACTGATATATTTCACTCAGAGTAAGTCTCTTAATCGGTGAACTTTGAATTGCCATCACAATGAGAGCAATATATGAGTAGGGGGGCTTTTCTGGTCTTCTCAATCCAGAGTTTCCCTTTTTTCCTTTGGCAGACCCATTGGATGAGCTCTCCATCCCCTGCTGTGCGCTTAGAGACGCAGTCAGAGAGTTTACCGCTGGACTGGAGCGCAAAGGATTAGGTGGGTCAAGATGTTGCTGCGAGATTTCAGTCGTCATGCTGTAGTCTATTTAAAAGAAGGCACTGACAGCTATAAGCAAATTAGATATCCAGAAGTAGGCTATAGTTTACAAAGTAATTAATACGAAGGTTCTCCAATGCGATAACTGAAACGACGAGTGTTCCGTTGCGAGTGGCCGTTATTCCAAAACAGCTGTGTGTCGCACAGTCGCTGCTCCTCCTTTCTGCTTTTTTGTCAATCACTGGCAATATTCCCATACGACGGGAAATAAAACCCCTTTCCACTTTCCTTGTGCATATCCACTCCAAACATAATTCGGTCACCTATCAATTCTTAAATCTCTCTCCTTCCAATTGAGTCTTCCTAATCCCCCCCCCAAAAAAAAAATCGCCATGAACTAAAGACCTCCTCCCTTTCACTTGCTGGCCAGCATCCAGACTAAAAGCCGGGCAAACGCAATGGAGTTAAACTCATCTCCTCCCACCACCCACTTTAAAAATCTCCCCCATTTATCAAACCAAGACACCCTTCACAAACCATGGTAACAAACAAGAAAACGCATTATTTTCAGCGAGCTCCTCTAATGATGTATGGATTGCCACAAAGGTGAAAAAATAGCCTCCTGCAGTTGCTGTGTGCATCTTGATGAGGTCTGTTTGGGGTAGGACAGGATTGAAGCATGCGTTTTCCATCAGACCCTGCCAGTGTACCAGACATAGTGCGCAAGTGTTAGCTTTCCATTTGGAGCTTGGACAAGCCCCAGAAGAAAATAAACTGATGCCGCGATAGGACTTAATAAAAGAATTAGCCTCGTTGTCTTATATAGGCCTAATTGAAGACATACAGATGATCTACACTCGTACTTATGTCACTATTAAACAAACCAATTTTTTTAAATACTTTTATTTATGTCAGATATCTTATACATTTACATACACCAAAACTATTTTACTGCTTAGGCCTACACATTAATGAAACGCAAAGACGCATTGGATTTTATAACAAACACCACATAAAAAGGACAAGGATTTTCAAATATAGAAATTCTACCATGTTCAGGATGATGGTTCAAATGTACAATTTCTGCCCATTGTGGACTGTGAGAAGAGAATGGGCCCACTATTTGTATTCCCTTTTCCTGCCAATATGTGATGGAAGAGGCGACAGCTATTTGTAGCACCAGACAGAAAATATAAATATTGGATGTTCGTATCCGCTAACAGTGCAGCTTCACGGACATAGAAAAATAAATAAAAGTTCTCCAAAAATGCTTCAACAAATTTAGAATAGTTTAAATTCCAAATATGATTAACATGATGATGATAATAATAGGCTAATAATAAGAATAATATTTAACTGTAGTCATTTTTGTTTATGAGGCCTCCATAAGGCATATAGCTGTTGAGTGTGTCTGAACGCTCTGGGCCTCATAAAGATTTAATTGAAGCATTTGGGCCTTTCAAATCATATGTGCTCTCATAAAGAAAGGCCTTTATGTGAAATATACGTATTCTTCGAATAGACCATTTCTGCACCACACCTGCAGGAAATTCGTCGCATGTTCGAGTTCTATTTATAGAATTCTCTAAAATCAGGAGGTCTTAATATTTATTTCGTGTATTTGGATAGGACACGTTAGAGCCATATATACACACAACCTATATCTGCTTTATTTTGCATATTGAAAACGATAACGGTATCATGTTTAGTGTTGACACTACAAAATCATTGTTCAGCGTATTCTGCGTAGGCCTAATAGTCTGTCAAAATATTGTGAAGAAATATAAAATAAAGAAAGAAAAAAACTCACAAACTTTAAACAAGTGTTTCAAACATTGTCAAATTGTAAATTGTAAATTGTAAATTGTAAATTGTAAATTGTCAAATTGTAAATAACAAATGTCCGGTATGGACCAATTTAGTCATATAACAGTTTATAATTTTCTATCATTCACCCACCAGACATGAACTTCAGATATATGAAGAGATATGAAGAGAAAGTCTATCAACAGGATATATCAAACTAACTGAACTGTGAATTTAAAGCATTAAGTAACAGTTTCGGAAAATCCTTTATTTGAATGCAAAGTGCAGAGTTGATAGGCCCTACAACAAATCCCATTTTTATCAGAACATGTTCAAACGGTGCGGTGGGTGTGCGTTTGCCCTTGAAGTGGATGACATCGGGGCAGCAGCATTTATCTTAAAACATGAGTCCGAATTCAGCTGTGTTTCTGCAAATCTGCCTTTGCCATGGCTCCCCTGTGAAAACAAGCCCTCATATGCGTGTAGCACGGAAGAGTCCACATGGAACTGTGAACTGACATGTAGAGATGAGGCATATGGACTTGAATGCGGCATCATTAAACCGGTGTAGCACGGCCACTTCATGGTAGGAGCAGCTAGGCATATAGAATCGTCTTTGCCCTTGAACGGGTTGCTTAGGATACTGTCAATTGCAAAAGAGCTGGTAAACTTGCTACAGGATTCAGCTTTAATGACTGGCGCTGCCGGTAAAGCGCTCTGTGCATCACCCAGTTGCTCGGACACCTCGCTCAATGTCCTGCTAATGCGTTTTCTCCTCCGCCGGAATATTCCATCGGCAAACGTGTATTCGCTGTGAGGATTAAGCATCCAATAATTGTCCTTTCCCCAAGGCCTGGACGGGTCTCGGAGCACTTTCAGAAAACAGTCGTTGAGAGATAAATTGTGTCGAACAGAGTTTCTCCATCCGGTGTAGCTACCCCTGAAGAACGGGAACTTTTTCATCAGGTAGTCGTTTATCTCCGCTAATGTCAAACGTCCAGAGGTGGAATCCCCGATTGCCATGGCAATGAGCGCAATGTATGAGTATGGGGGTTTGGGTCTTCTCATGTACGGCTTTCCCTTGCTGTCAGCGCACGCGCTGACAGGTGGTGGGCTGTGCGCAATGCAGTCGCCATCCGAGCCCAACTCTTCCTCTCCATACACAGGCGAGCTCACTCTGCCTGCTGTGTCGCTGGAGTGTTCCAGAGTCTTCCTACCACTGTGGCCGCACAAAACCTCGAATTTCATGTTGTCTGTTTACTCTAGTTTTCACTTGTTCTCCAGAGAAGCTGTGTCTAACGTTATGCAGTAAAAACGACCGCTATCCATCCGAGTGTATGGTCTGAAAGCGCACTGGAAATCACAGAATCCTTCAAGTCGCACTGAGCCCGGCGTCCAATGAGGTCAGTCAACGTTCTCGTACCTGCTGGAGCATTGAAGCCCGTCTCACCTACAGCCTCTCTTGAGAGCTGTTTATAGCCACCTCACCTCAAGACCTGCCCAAGAGGGCGTGGTCAAATTATTTCAAAGCGTTTTTCAGCAAAAGCTGCTCTTAAATTATTCCGAATAGATATGCTAAAAGCATCTACGATATGCGCTCTACTTTGAACCCAATCCCACGCTCATATCCAATACTAAACAATGGTTTCTTACAACCTCACCTGTGCAATTTCTCCTAAAACACCTGCTGACAATTTCACCTTAGACAACCAGGTGGCGTATGGTTTCTTTAAAACAATTTGGTCACACTGCTGTGAATAGTCCCTCATGTTCGACTCTTTTGTCATTATAGGCGTTATCGTTTATTTTAAGTTCAGTTTAGTCTTTCTTCAGAGGCTTTTACCCAAAGCAATTTTACAATAATTTTGGGCCAGATAGGCTACATCTGTGCTGAAATATACGCTGTCTAATAAGAAGCCTTGACTCATCTCTTTATTCAAAATAATATTCTTAGACTATTTATAATCTTCACTTTCAATGAGACAATCTTCTGTCCTATATTTAATGGTGACATGTGGAAATTATGTCCTATTATATGATGTCTCTAAATAATGGAAAACAGCTACACCAATTCATTCATTCTGAATAGATGGCTATGCTTGAGCACTGCAGGGGAGTTAGACTGATTTGATAACAGGGTTGTACGCAATGTGTAAATAGGTGCCTTACAAAGGTTTTGGGACTCATTTATTGAAAATAGGTAAAGACAGAATCAAACCCAGAACTAGCTTGTTTGTAATATGATAGTAAGTCTTTTTGTTTAGAGCAAACGTTGGATGATTTTGTTTGCTGTGTTATGTTGGTCGTGTAAAGCTACAAAAACTATGCCTTTTCTTGTTTGCCTTTGCCCTGGTCTATAATCTAGCCTGCTTCATTGAGTGTTTTAGGTGCAGATTACACAATGGACAAGTTTTTACCAAGGTTTATTAAGTAATCTGTTATTTACCTTACCTCTTCAGAATGTCTCAGCTGGGTGCAGGAGCTGAAGAGTGACTGAAGAGTGACTGAGTTATTATTTTTTTCCACCTATGGACAATGCTCATATACTGCCACTCCTCTGTTCAGAATCTCTGCTATGTTAATTTCAGGTTTAGATCAATTGTTTTCCTTCCATACACAGATAAACTTAGCAGGCCATCGCTCATCCTGAAAAGTGGTTTTTCCTATTTTCAAATTAACTTGTGCTGCAGTGGTGTCTCAATTCTCAACTACATATGGCATTTGAAATATTCTCACGGCAAAAGTCCTGTTTCAATGTTGCCATAATAAGCACAGCTTTTCATCATGTATATATTTGTGTATGTGCTTGTACTATGAGATTTAACGTAATAATCAGTTTTATGTGTGTGTCACCCAATCCACGGTGAGATCATTGTTTTCGAATGTCTGCATGTCAAGGATGGATTCTTGCAAGCCAACCACACAATGACAAGCTCGAATGGCATATATATACTGCAGTATTCTCTTGCTTGCATGTACAAGCCTGTGACTGTCAACTGTATGTGTTCTTGTATACCATCTCGATCACTTCAATATCTGCTTATCTGATTGGGCTTTACTTCCCCAGCTCTTTGATCTAAGAATAAGACATATTCAAAGCATTTTGTTCTGGGTCTTTATGTGCAACATCAGTGAATTGGCTGGATCACCAAATACATAACACTGTTTATTCACATGACAGGAGCTTAATGTTCAAATATACATGAAAAGCTATACACTAGGAAGGTATATATATATATATATATATATATATATATATAAGATTTATGTCAACTCATTAGAAAAATGTGTCACTGTTGTCACACTTAATTGGTCAAGCCCATAGAACCATAAATTATTTTGCCACAGTGGTTGACTGACAGTTTTGTTATTTCGTCATCACTTACACCTCCATCAGGATCCATCCTGAGAAGACTTTATTCAGAGCCTCGCCCCAGGACCCTAGGTCAGCAGATATGTCCCTCCAGTGAATAAAGAGTATGAACACCCCC
>JAODLI010003189.1:0-10049 GCA_027575585.1 Percopsis omiscomaycus | reverse complement strand
ATCTTCCCCATCACTGTGTGTGTGTGTGTGTGTGTGTGTGTGTGTGTGTGTGTGTGTGTGTGTGTGTGTGTGTGTGTGTAGCATACCAGTGCCGGTGCTGAGGGCTCAGGACAAGCCCTAGCCTCTCCTGGTTCCTGCTTAGAGGAATTCCGCAGCGCTCCCTTTATCGAATGTCATGGACGAGGAACCTGCAACTATTACGCTAACTCCTACAGCTTCTGGCTGGCAACGATTGATGGCGATGAGATGTTCACGTAAGAGACACACACACACACACACACATGCACACACACTCTTACTGCCCCTAAAAATCATTCAACTGACTTCTCTGCTTTTGTCACGGAGTGCAAAAGTTCTGCCATTGTGCATGTATACTGTAAGATATACTGCCCAAACTTCTCATAAATCATATAATGATAATAGAATGGGTACCCAACTCTGCCCTCTCTGGCCAAGAAAAGCACCTTTAATCATTGCTGTTTATTTGTTTATGAGCATCTTTCTCCTCACTAAATGGCTGATGAATTGACTTGATATTGTTTTCTTGACATCATCCCAGGAAACCTGTGCCGACCACGCTAAAGGCCGGAAATCTGCGAACACACATAGGTCGCTGTCAGGTGTGCATGAAGAGGACATAAGGCCCACACCCCCACCCCACCCTGATATCCGTGATGTGGCTTTACTTGTTTTTCTTTAACAAAGGATGGTGCTACTGTATGTTCCTGCATGTGTCAGTGGAGAGGAACAGAGGTGTGGGTTGCAGAACAGCCACAGGTCAAAGGATCACGGACACAGAACACACACACACACACACACAAACACACACACACGAGAGACCAAAGCCATGAGACCAAGCTGCCCTTTGCTCTGTGCAGAACACTAACATGACATCACAGCATGTCTCTAGCGAATGGCACCCAGTTTACTGGCACTGCACTGAGTACTTTCCCCCACCCCTCCCCTGAACAGTAAACTGGCGTCCATTTTGAAAGGATTGTTTGTGTAAGTCAGGTGCTATCAAATCTTACCTTTACGATTGTCCAACTTGGTATCATTTTATATTTTTCCTCCCCACCAGTGCCATGCCATTCAAGATATAACTAGATATTAGTATTTTTCACATCTTTTGTTTTTTTGTTAACACATACTAATGTAAAGGATGGGAGTTTCCACTGCTTACAGATGTTACACAGCTGTAACTATTGCTCTGTTGTAAATATGTTGCAACTCTTTTCTTATCTGTCATACTTCACCATACTATATTCAGGTATTTGTTGCATTACTTTTTGTGTTTTTTTTATTTATAAGATTTATGAAAATATGTTGAATTTAGAAGATTCCACAGATGTATAAAAATAAGCAGTATACACTATGTAGATTAGAGGGCAACATAATCCATTTCTCATTACTAAACAGCACTGAAATATGTGTGGATGTGCATGTGTGCGCTTGCGGATGTATGTATGCGTGTCCGTGTGTGTGTGTTTCTGTGCGTGTAGAAACATTCAAGCTGAAGGGTAAATGCTACAGGTCCCTTATCAAAGAAAGGTTTGGGATTTTGGACCCACATTTTTGTTCTCACATAAAAAATGTCCAGTTTGTATGCATTCGAGCTGTTTTGGTAGGAGTGTGTATTGCAATGTGTGCACGAGTTGCTATGAACACAATTAAAAACGCACACACATACACACCCAAATATGTTGCTTTCAGAAGTAATCATTAGGTCCTACACTTACAGAGAAAACAGAATATACTACAGAGCTGAATCTTTCTAAACTATGATGCTAAATAAATGCACGTGTATATTTACATACAACATGTACTTCCTATTCCAAAACTTGATGTTAACCTGTGTGAATTTCTGTTATACTCCATCTGACAAAGTTAGAGCTCAAACATAGAGGGCCAAGAACTATTTGTAAGTGCCTTTTAGATTAAGCCAGGCCAATATTTTAGCATTAATGTTTTGGGTATACGATGAGTGGAAAATACCCATTTGAACCACAAATGCCTTAATTGCTCTAATTATAGAGCTATTTGTAGATGAATGTCAACAGAATTGCAATTAAGAACTGCAATTGTTTCCTCTTCTCAAGTTAAAGTAATTACTCTGCAATGACCTCAACCTGTTTTGGTGAGCGTTAAGTTGACATAAAACACTACATACAGTATTAACCACATTTCCCAAGGAAAGAGACTTCAGCTATTGGGAAATTATTGAGGTTGTTCTAGGGTTTAGTCACAAACATGGATTGAATAACAGGCAGAAGAAATTCTGGGTCATCTATTTGTCTTCTCGGTGCCATACTGTGTAATTCATGCAATAAAAATATGTGTATAGATGGTTTTGATTAATTTCTCATGGATATTGTTTTTCCTATGCACGTCCATTAGTCATTTGAACAATACCACTCACAATTTCAGATGCAGTACTCAAAAATCACCACAGGATGGCAATATCAGCTAATTGATGTTAACCTACATGTATAAAGTAATTTGTTGTAAAAAATATATATGTGAGAATTATTACTATATAATTCTATTTCCTGATGAGCTGATTATATTTCTATATAATAGTTTAATTAAATACATCTTGTGATTACTATATCATTTTGTTTGTTGTACCACAAGGAGTATAACTGGACCCACAGGGTAAAAGTTGGTGTTCCCTGTACATTTTTAGCAGGATTCACCCCAGGTTAACATGCAACAACATGGTTGACCTCAAAAACATCTTGTACCCTAATTTGGGTGCAGCCTCTGCACCAACGCGGCCACTCTGATCCATACGGCTACTACGTCAGCATTTCTGGTGGGCCTGTGTCCAACAAAGTCATTCACCCCAGGAAAACACAAACAGATCAATAGAATGGAAAAGAAAAGCAGATAACCCCACCTTTCATCTCCACTCTCGTCTTTCATCTATTACTGGAATCCTATCCCTTGTTTCCTTCTTGTCTTGTCACCACCCAGACAAACAGAGCTGTTGACCCTTGGCAGTCTTCATAAATGTCCAAGTAAGCCTTGACCTGACCAGGAAGTCACTGCGCCAAATGCAGAGCAAAAACAACATCACAATAACAAGGTGTGGAGTTAGGTGATGTGCCAGATGGTGTGTTACATAGAACCATCTGGGAAGTCGTCCTTGGAAATTGTTTGGAAAAGGGTATAAGAAATAATGCAAATTAAAAAAAAAAAAAAAAGGTTTACATCTGAACATACTTACTTATAACTGGGTACTTGCCTCGCTGGTGCAGTATACACCTTTAGTGAAAACTAACATGTATAACAAAGGTTCATTATGTAGGATTTAGTGGCATCTAGCAGTGAGGTTGCAGATTGCTACTAACTGAATACCCCTCCCTCTCCAAGCGTGTATTAGAACCTACGCTGGCCAGACTGAAGCTGCCACTTCAACGTAAAAATGCTCTCTAGAGCCAGTGTTTGCTTTTGTCCATTCTGGGCTACCTTAGAAACATGGCAGCGCCCTGTGAAAGAAGACCTGCTCCCTATGCAGATATGAAGGGCTCATTCTAAGCTTACAAAAACACAACGATTCATCGTTACAGGTGATTACACACTAATGAAAACATAATGATGAATACTATATTCCATTCCTGCTAATAGAGCCCCCTAAATCCTACATACTGTACCTTTAAGTCATTATCACAAAAAAAAGAACAAAATGTATAGCATATGACTGAAACTTGTGTATTGAATGACAAATAAAAATAATTTAACCTGTTAGCTAGTTCTTGAGAAGATCATATTTCATCTCCTTTCCTTGCTCTCATGTGAGAGCAGCAGTGTGTATAGAATGGCTGGCTCTGTCTGTTTGCATACAGATACACGCGTCAGCCAAGGGTGGCGCTGTTTAATCATCCAAAACCTAAATACCCGTACTCCAGGTTTAATTCTTTTACAAATTCAAACAAACATAATTCGATTCAAGACATAAATTCAACTTGTTCACCATAAAAGCAACAAACTAACAGCATGTGCTTGGGGTCAGTGTTGTGACTTAGTCAAGGATTGAGGGTGTTTAGAGATCAAAACACTAACCTTTGTAAATGTTTTAATCCTATTGGTGGTTTGCTATAGGGGGATAAACTGGCATTAGCACCAGTGGATTGTGGCAATTTGTGAGTAAATAGGTACCTCAATTCAACTCAAGCCACAGTATTCCTTTATGTTGGTAAGCTTTCCTGCAATAATACGTCAATACTCTATTAATTCATCAAGATAGTTTTTATTAGGCTGTTATTTTATTATGCAGCTTTTGCTTGTGTGACCACGTTTATGCAGGAAAAAAAGTATAACTTTGGTGGGGGGTGTTGAGAAAACGGTTGAGAACATCAGCGTTACATTTATTTTATTCGGCCATAAATGAAGTTACCCCCAGGTTACGGCATGCTGAGAGTGTTGTGAGTGTCGCCAGCGCGTGCTTACAGTAAAGGAATGTGTCAAGAGACTACACTGACCTTTCTCTCGAGAGGATCAAGCTGAGGGGCTTCAGCCAGAGTACCAGAGTATCTTGACCCGAGCGATGCCAAACACACACACACACACACACACACACACACACACACACACACACACACACACACACACACACACGCACACACACACATTCTTAAATCTGCAATCTGTGCTTCCTTTTCTTTAATATCACTATTTCATTCATAATGTGGGGCAGCACTTTTTTCTCTGCTAGAGCTGCTAGAAAACACTGGAAACATTGGAACACCCTGCCTGATCAACGATGAATAGAAGGCAAGTATTTTTAGGTCTCGTATGGGAACCTAAATTTCAAAAATTTTATTTGTTATTATTACCAGCTTGGCTGGGTACAGAGCTGGACCAGCTAATTTTACCAGCAATGTTAGGCCTTCATATTCCCAGGTTAGTCTTGACAGAAAGCTTTAGTGTTTTGTGTAACAGGTGTTGAGTTAGCATTTGGCAGCACAGAGTGTTAATAGCATGTTGCACCAGTTCCCACGTGCTTCGTCTAGCAGCTACAATAAACAGAGAAACACAACAGAGAGAAGAGATTGTGGGAAAGGGAAAATGTGAGGCGTCTTCCATACGTTCCATACGACCGGATGCAACATTCCCCTCGTACTCTGTGTGGCATTAGTGTGCACGAATAGTCTCTGTGTCAAGATGACAGCAGATTCCATCTGCGGGCCTTGGCATCCACGCCAGGCCCCGATCACGATCTCAGCTCGGTCGGAAATGCGAGGCGCTCGGCACAAGCCAAACATGGTTCCTTCTTCCGCCTCCTCTTCTTCCTCCGCCGACAGTCGCCTCCACACAGAGGGCCAACATAGAGCCACAGAGACAGTGTGGTGGAGGATGAATGAGAGGAGAACGCCCACGTAGCGCAGTGGAGGAGTGGACGTCATGCTTGAACAGAGCGTGCGTGGGCACCACATGCAGCGTGGGAGAGGTCTAGTAGAAGGCATTCCAGCACAAATCCCAATCTGTCTCTCTTTTATAATGTTCATTCACGTTGTGCTCACGCTCCAGGTTGGCTTGTGGCACACATCTTTCACTTTTATTCCCCAAGATAACTGACATTAACTGACAATAGTCACCCTTGACTGAAGTACTCTGTAGTCGCGTGCGTTGTCGTGTGTGTGTGCGCGCGCGCGCGTGAGCGTGTGAAGCATGATCAGTGCTTTGCTCTCATCCGGCCTCTGTCTTTCCTGGTGACAGGAACACAACAGAGGAGAAGAATTACTTAGAAAGATGCTGACTCGCCCGTTCATGAAAACAGAACAAAGAAAAGAGGAAAAAGAGGAGGAGATGGAAACCAAAATAAAATCAGAAATGACAGAACACAATTAAACCACGCAGAAGAGCTGAAGAAAATGGAAAAAAAATACAAATTTGAACTGTATTCTGTTTCTAAATACACTAAAAGATGCTTAATAATGTCTATAAAACATTCAAAGTGCTATTTCCGGGAATTCAGTCTATATTTTGTGGGATAAAACTTTAAGGTCTAGTAAACAAGGGTCTATTTGGCCTTTCTTACTTCTTACAGGTTAATGCTAGCATCAGATGGCGGACAGACAGAACATGTCTGCCTGTCTTTTTCAGCTTCTCACTGAGAGAAGAAGGCAGAATGAGAGACAGAAGGAAAGGAGAGAGAGAGGGAGGGGGAGAGAGAGAAATGTTGAGATACATACTGTGTGTGAGACACAGACAGACAGAAAGCAAAGAAAGAGGTTTGATCAAGTCAGATCTCGAATAGCTGCTGGTGTAATTCTCCATTCTCTACCTTCCTGAATTTGGAAATGAAAATGTTTGCACTGGTCGATTTTTATCTTAGCACATAATATGCACTTTATTGAACTGCCATTTTCTTTCAAGTCAAAAAATTTGGAAATAGGAAGGATTTTGGAATAAATGAGAATTTGACCATGTATTTGTTCAAGGATCAGAAGATGGGTGAAATGCATTTGTGTGTGTGTGTGTGAGAGAGAGAGAGATAAAGAGGTCACACAGGATGCGATGTGGGGTGTGTGAATCGTGCTGCCCTGTACTGCTGGATGATGGTTCACAGCAGACAAGGTGCATCACATTCTCTCTCTATGCGTCTCAAGTGCCCTATCAACACTTCCCTGAAGCCAATCCCATTCACATACATGTAGACCACAACTTTTGAAGTGTTGCTTGTAGGAAATGCTAATGAGGAAATCAAACAGTCCACTAGATTAGCATAAAGAAAGTGAAGGGAGGAGTTAATTTACTGTATGTTGTATGTGTCGAAAACAAATCTTTTGGACGTTCTGCTGGCAGCTTCTGCTCTCAGATGCATTAAATAACCGAACTGATATGAGATGAAGTATAGACCCACACATTGTAGCTTATAAGCATGTGTAGCCTACATACAAAAAAAAGAGAAATAAACATACTTATCATGACGAAACACACATCTACATACACAGTCAGGGAACACTTAACCTGCCCAAACAAATTGGCATTCTTCTCTCATTTTAATTGTGTTACCACATCATTATGTAAATTACAAGTTAATGACTGTTAACTTTGTTGTTGTCAGTAGGTCTGTAATAGGTTGGTCTATGGTATATTCACATTTAACATAGCAGTCACATGAGCATCACACGTGCAAACCTAACTGTTTTTTATGCTAAATTACCCCTGTTAATATCACAATCCTCCTGCATGTGTATCTCACTGGCATGGCTGCTTCATTACTACACTGAGTGAAGTGATCATTTACCTCTTTCCATGAAGTCAAGCACCATTAACAAGCATGCTTCCCCTAAAGCAAGCTCAATTACACCAGGAATAAACGAGCTAGCATGCTAATAGTAACTAACTATAGGCCTAGATGCTAATCCTGGGAATCTAAAATAAAATAAAATAAAGTTAATATAAATGCTGACTTTGAAATTGCTTCAGCAGCAAAGGCAGTCATGAAACAATCCTTTTAAACACATGTGTAAGTTAAACCATGCTTTTAATTAATTTTGTTTATTTATAGACCATAAAGGCTTCACACACACAGACCTCACTCCTACAGTAGTCAGTAGCCTACTCACAACCCTTTTTATGAATATGTGTGTGTTTGATCTGTTAATTCGGTAGTAAATACAATTTTCTTTTTCACACCGACATCTGTCACTAGTCTCTGTTGTTCATTCTTGTGCAGAAAGCTGTATAGCGTTGTTTGTAGAAGCAGCTGCTGAATTATTGAATATAGCTATCATCCCGCCAGTATTTACAGCGCTGTTAGTGTCGTGCATGGTGTTAATGGTCCCTGCATTAGCCTTTCTGAAGGCCAGAGTAACGAACAAAATACAAGCGTGCGCGTGCACACAGTTTTTCTGGGGACTCTCGTGGGAATTAGTTGTTTTCCAACAGTGAGTACGTCAGAAAATGTGCTTACACCGTAGCGACACATGCTGGCTCAACAGTATTACCGAGCGTGGCTGTCCTTCAATGTCTCAGGGGTGTTCAGATTAAACAACATATAATCACACATACAAGGCCCTATGGCGACAGCCAGCCTGAGGGATAGTGGTAAAATAAGCTTTAAAATCTTTAATAAGTCTCTGCTTTTGTGTGCAGCTATAGGAATGTGTATGCCTGTGTCTGTGTGTGAAAGTGAGTGTATTTGTGTGTCTATCTGTATCTGTGTGTTTGTGTAATGCATGAGTGTATGCGTGTGTAGCAACTCACACGTGTAGGCGCGGATGCGATACGATTCTGACCTTCACATTGGCTACATGGCTGAGTGTTTGGCGTCACGGCGGGCTGTGAGGGAACAGCTGAGAGGTGACTGGTAACCCTGCGCCTCCCCGGAGAGTTGTGACGGCGTGTGTGGCCTTTCCCTGCATGGTGAGAAGCTTTAGCCCATGTTCAGGCTCAGCGTGGCTTCTCCCTCTCTCTGACCTTTCTCCACTCCTCTGCACTCCGCTGTTATGCAATGCAATGTTGCAGTAGCAAAGCCGCGGCCTTTCCGCCTTGTGTCTGTCTTCAACTATTCTTACGCTTTGTGTGAATAACATTGTTGACCGATAGAAATCCACAAAAGCCTCATGCGCGCACGCGACAGCACGCGTGCACTCTTTCTCCCCCGGTTGCCCTCTTGTTTTTTCCTGTCTCGGTCATCATCGGTTGTTCTGCTCTGCTCTGGAGGATTCATTGTGGACAGATTAAGAGGCCGGGCTATATCATAATCACCTCTTCATTTTCTCCTGTAAAGGCGAGGCTCCTTTGATCTTGATCGGGGGATCATGTTCCACCCAGAGCCACAGGCGGAGTGCTTCATTGTTGCTATAGTGTATGTGATCTTATGTTAACCGAAACCAAACTCACCCAATGAGTTGAATTAATGCTGACAGACCCCCACTGTGCCTGGTCTATATGTGTTAGAGGTTGATAGGGGGTAGGCGAAAGAGGGCGGGGCAAGGGGCTGTTGATGGAGGAGAGCAAAGCCTGACATCTCGGTGCTGTCACACATGAATGCTCCGTTCATCAGGCCTGTCCTCCCATTTCTTAGCCACGAGCCCCCTCCCCCCTTACACCAAGCCGTTTGTCAAGGCCCAAAGGCACCCCCATAAGCAAATGCACGTCTAATCATTGTGTCCTATATATGCCTTCTACATGTAATGTATTCTATACACACGGGTGCTCGTGCGTAGGGTAAATGTCTCTTCTCTATTGCCCTTCTGTGATTTTCTTGTAGACTTTCCATCAACTCTTCTATGGCCTATAGGCTCATATAATTTGGTCTGGATTGGAATTTTAGGATTAACCAAAACACATTATCCTTATCAAATTAACTGTATGGAACTCAATTAAAATGTTCTTCCTCCTCTATTCCTATCTCGTATGCATGCATTTGTATCAGGAAAACAGTCGCATGTGGGCACATGCACGCCGGTAGCACCCACACATTGTTTGTGCCTACAAGGTGTTCATTAAACACTCCTCACTCCTAGCAGTCGTGCTGAAACCCCATTAAACAGGGGAATGGAAAGGGTGGAATGTGTGCATTTAAATGTATGCAAATTGAGAGCTCTCCGATAGCACCAGTCCGGCTGAGCAGCAACAGACATTCTTTCCCTTATTGTGGTAGCTGCAGTATAACTGCCTCAAAGTCATGCCCCGGGCTGCCTGTCCCCTTGAGTCAGGTCCATAAAGGAGATTTCATTATTCGCTGTGTTCCACTTTAAATCCCCTGATATAATCATTAGAAGTGAAATGTGAAATTCCACTTAACATATGTGCAATTAGCCCTCGTGTTAATCAATTATGGTAATCTAAAATAAACCAGGGATTCATTATTGATTGATTCCTCAAGATTTCAATCCAACCCCAAACCTTTTGCGTTCCCTGTTCCCGGGTCAGCCTGCCAGATGTAAAGCTAAACACAGAAGCGCTTACAGCAGGCCAGCTGACAGTTCTGCCTGGGCTCGGGACGAGATCATCTTAGCTGGGGGGGGGGGGGGGGGGGGGGGGGGGGGGGGGGGGGGGGGGGGGGGGGGGGGGGGGGGGGGGGGGGGGGG